>JAQIUQ010000343.1:305000-317500 GCA_030378365.1 Hybognathus amarus
TATATATATATATTTATATTTCACAATGTAAAACATTTCATAAATGTAACCACAGTTGCATTATAACATAATTTAATATAATATATAATATAATATAATTTCACAAGTCTCAATATTTACTCTTTAAACAATATATAAATATGAATAACAAAAAATATAAATAACGATTACCTAATGCCTATTTTAGCATGTTACATTATTATGATAAATAAAAAAAGATGGTTTTATATAATAATATAATACATTTTATTGCCTTATGTTTTAACCATGAATACTTTAAACTACATAAATATTATTGTGCTTATTACTATTGTTCTATGCGTACATAAACAGTGAAATCTGAAGTCATGAAGTCATAGTCTATATTAAACTGAAGAGGTGCATGGGAATGCAGTCACGGGGCACTACGATCCTTCAGTCCCCGTCCCACTCCTCCCTGGCGTTTGCCCAGCGGGCCGGACGGTTGGCGATTGCCGGACGGCCTTTACTTCCACCATAATAAATGTGTCTTTGTGGCCTCATATAGGCAGCACAAACAAACTGTTGTTGACAGCAAACACTGCATCTTGTGTGGGGCTGGCTGTCCCGACGGCCTTTCTCTGGGGTCAGATGGATATAACGCCCCATGAACAAATCAATAATCCATCTCTCTGCCTCTCTATACTCTGTGTTGATTTGTTCATCACATTGCAATCTGGGAGTGGACGGCCTCAGATGACTGTTCAATTATGGCTGATGAATTGTTTTGCAGTGATGAATCAGTGATCTTGATGCAGTTTAAGATGTGTGGGTCAGGTTTATTTTTATTTATTTAGTTTAATTTTGGGCACTGAATTTCCCTAATGTCATGGTCACTAGCTTTGTCACCTCTACGGCACTACATTTCCCAGCATCCCTCATGTTTTCCACCTGCACACTATTGGCCATCACCTGATCGTCACAACATCTGCTTGTTTTCTGTTAACCAGTGTTCATGTGTGATTGCTCCTTTCTGTTCAGTAAGTCTCTGTCCGTTCTACTTTGTATCAAGTGTGTGTGTGTGTGTGTGTGTGTGTAAACCTTCTGCCCGTCTGTGCCTGTGTCAGTTGTGTCAGAAAAAATAAACACTTTGCTGATTTTTTATTGGAACTTCTGACTCCTCTCCACCACACCCTGACACCTAAACAGTTGAATATTAACTTCAATAATTAAATTAAATTAATTAAATTAAAATGAGACCATTTTAATAGTATTTTTTGGGGGAGAATTTAATATTAATTAATATTTCTTAATATTAAATGAAAAAAATAATTAATTAATAAATGAGAGTTTTATTTTAAACTTGATATTTAAAAAAATAATAATTAAATGATACCATTTTAACTGTAATATTAAATTACATTTGAAACTAATAAATTAATACAATAATTAATAAATACAATCACAAAATAGTAATAATCTTGATATTAAATCAAATGAAATAATAATTAAATGTATCAATAAATAATAAATCAATGTAAAAATAATTAAAACTAATAAATTCATACAATAATTAATAAATAAAATCACAAAATAGTAATAATCTTGATAGTTAATGAAATGAAATAATTATTAAATGTATCAATAAATAATACATCTATAATAAATCAATGTAAAAATAATTAAAAACACACTAATCCTTTAACAGTTAAACTTAATAGTCTATTGCATCCTATTAAATTAAAATACAATTTAAAACTAAATGTATAATTAAAATAAATTAATAAAATGAGGCGCTTGAACAGTTAAACTTTGATATTCAGTCAAATTAAATGTTAATTAATAAAATAAATATTCAAAATATGTAATAAAATATATAAATAAATAAATAAATAAATATAATAAAATAAATAATAAAAATAATGAGATCCTTTAACAATTAGACTACTAAATTAAATGAATAAAATAACATGAGTGCTTTATGGTGCACTAATATGGTGCTTTAACAGTTAAACTATAATATTAATTGTGTTCTCCATCATGATTTTAAATTGTGAGTGTGTGTCCTTGTCTGGCTGTGAACAATCACCTCTGTAAAAAACAACAGAATAAATGAGCTTTTGTTGGCTGCTGGATTGAGGAACCTGTTCTCCCCCTGTACTGTGCCAGCCATATGATTGGCAGCCCAGTGCACTCTGGGATACGGGTGGTGGCCTGACAGAGGACTCATTCTGAGCTCCAGCCACGCTCAAGACCACATGCTCTCATTGACTAGTGTTTCCTTACTACTGCTATGTCTATCACTTCTATCAATCTCGACTAAAATGAAGTAAAAAAAAAAAATACATATGCTAAAAAATACTTTATTGCCAATATTTACTTGCCTGTTTAGCTTTTTAAATGCTCCGAAATCCTTTTTATTTAATTTTTATATTTAAGTGATCAGAAACACAGGAAAAAAAACTGTTGTGAAATATTATTGCAATTTAAAATAATGCTTTTCTATTTTGATATACTTTCAAATATAATTTATTTCTGTGATCCAAAGCTGAATTTTCATCAGCAGCAGCTATTAGTCCAGTCTTCATTGTCACATGATCCTTCAGAAACAGTTACTGTTTATTGTTTTATAACATGTGATATATTTTTTTCAGGATTATTTGATGAATAAAGTTAAAAAGAACAGCATTTATTCAAAATAGAAATATGTTCTAACTATGCAAGTCTTCACTATCAAAACTGAACACATCTTTGCCGAATAAAAGTATTAATTTCTTTAAAAAAAAAATTTTACCAACCCCAAACTTTTGAACGGTAGTGTTACAACGGATTTCTAATTAGTTTTTTTTTTCTCTTAATTTATTTTTTTCTCTTTGTTATATATTAATCTAATGTTTTTTGTGGTCTTAAATTTCCATACATTAACTGAAATTGCCAAAAAAAAGTTAAATAACCTAATTTTGAAAGGTCAGGTGAGGACACATTAATTCCTGCATCTCAGGGTCTGTATATTTAGATGATAGCAAACCAATGTCAGTTAATGCCAATTATACTGCATATTTGTGCACATATAATAGAATGATTAAGAAACAGTAATTTAAACTGCCTAAGCTGGTAAATGCGTTTTATTCCGAGTTTTAGCACTCTTTTCACAGGAAAACAGCGAGGAACAAGGATTTACAAGACAATTACGACCTAATATTTCATCGCTTGACCTTCCGAACGTTAAGGAACGAAATGTGTGTTCTGATTGCGGGTGGTTGATCCAGAGAGAATTTAGTATGTTTGGCCTCATTCGTGTGTAAGGCGCTGAAAGAAAGTCTTTAGAGTTATTTTTCAGCCAGGTGAACTTTTCTCTCCATACAAATCACCCAGCGAGATTCACTGGCCTTCCTGTCGCTTTGGCTGTTGCCATGGCGATGACCTGTTGCCGCGCTGCAGTGGCGGTTTTTCGTTCCCATCTCGCGCTGTGCCAGAAAGGTTCGCCAAAAACGCTGAGTCATCGCCTGGCAACGCGCCACGGCAACGGACAACAGCAGCTCTCCAGGTGCTAAGTACTTAAGGGGCCTGATTTTAGAAAAACACATACGCTTTTATATTTTGAACTTGAAAAGATTTTTCCAAAATATCAAAACTTGACATTTGACACAGCCGAGTCGAAATTCAAAATGTTTAATATATGACCACGTGGTGGCATTGCTGGATTTGACGCTGATCTGCTGACTGCCAGATTCTATACAAACATTACAAATGCATCCAGCGTCTTTTAAAACTATTCAGAATACGGCTTAAACGCACTACAAGGCATAGATTATTAAGAATTATTTATTTTTATGGATTGTTTTTGGATACACTTGATGTGTGTTGTTTACGCCGCCATTTTCTTAACCACTTTCTTGCTTAACCACTAGGTGGCATGCTTGGCTTTTTTGTGATTTGTTACTGTCCTACAGGCTCACTAATACAAAAGGTTTCTAATCTGTCCCTTATCTCCCACCTGTAGTGTTTTGTCTGGTCTGCTTCCAAAGATAAACCATCCAGTTAACAAAATCTATAAGCCACTTAACCCAGTAAAACAAGCTGCCGTGTTACAACTCAGAAGTCACGTGACTTCCCAAATGAGGGATTGCTGTGGAGGATATTGTATTTTTTTTACATTATAATTGACCTTACAATTATTATTTTTGATATTATAATATTTTTGATATGATATTATATGGTCCCATTTTATCATCAAATAAGAATGTGATCATCTCAGCCATCTCAATGTTTATTTTATTAAAAGTTTACTGTTATGTTCCCTTTTTTTCTCATATGTGTTTTTATTGCTCTTAGTGCATGAAAAACAAGATCTGAACTTCTGCTTTTACATTTATTTTTCAAAGAGGAATTTTCAGATGTCCTCTTGAGTCCATTTCTGAGAGGCATTTCTGACTGGCCATTCAGAGGAGAAATAAATCCATATATAATGGTTTGCCACTTTGTGGCAGTGCATTAGAGTCCAATGTGCAACTGTGCAATCAAAACCCATACAAGAAATGGCTTTTCAAGCTGTCCACTATTGTGTGTCTAAAATTTGAATTCTTAAGTGCACTTATTATGATGAGAAAGCATTTTAGTAGCATTTCACTAGCTGCAAAGTTGTTTTGTTAGTGAGTACCTAGCTAAAGTACTTTCAAAAGCTAGCAACAACACTAACTTCACAAACAGTAGCTGTTTTAAAACTGTGCAACTTATCTATTAAAAAGCTACTTTTTAGCTAGTAGCAGTTAGCATTGCTATTTGTGTCATCGATATCGCTGAGGTAAATGTGTTTCTCTTCAGAAATAAAACAGGCACATTTTAGCTTAATTGCTTAGCTAAGTACACTTATTATGATGAGAAAGCATTTTAGTAGCATTTCACTAGCTGCAAAGTTGTTGTGTTAGTGAGTAACTAGCTAAAGTACTTTCAAAAGCTAGCAACAACACTAACTTCACAAACAGTAGCTGTTTTCAAAACTGCAACTTGTCTATAAAAAAGCTACTTTTTTAGCTAGTAGCAGTTAGCATTGCTATTTGTGTCATCGTATCGCTGAGGTAAATGTATTTCTTTTCAGAAATAAAACAGGCACATTTTAGCTTAATTGCTTAGCTTCAATGAGCCAGCTATGTTTTATTAGTTAATAGTTTTTTCAGCTTAAGTAGCCCAGTTTTAGCGTGACAAGCTATAGTTTTAAAGCAGCTTCCCCAACACTGCTTGTTGTTAGCGAGTTAGCAAGACTTTTTTTAAATATTATTTAGTTAGCATCCATGATGGTAGCTATAACACAGGCAATATTTCACAAAGCAGGTTTGGTGGCATGCTGCTATAAAAATGAAATGAGAGATGGGAAGCCATTTGCTAGGTTCATGCACTTGTTGTATTGAAGCCTGTAATGTTCCAAACAGGGCTGCCGGGTCGAATTGGCAGCAATAGCTGAATCAATATCTGGCCCTTTTGCGCTACTTAGTGAAAAGAGGTTTGATCTATAGCATAGAATTGGTTTGGCTATATCAAGGGTCATATGTTTGTAAGCGGCCTTTGAGTCAGTCACCTGCTGAGGTAATTAGAAACGAATGTAAGACTTCCGCTCAACTTCCCTGAGATTAACAGGTGAAGTTCAACATGAATCCCTTTGCACAAACAAACAAACAAACATTTATGGTCACCTATAAATAACGATGCTCTCGTGTGACAGTTTCGCAAAAGTAGCCTACAATGTACAATTTTAAAGTGACCCTCATGATTTCATTACCTTGCTGACAGCTACTAAAATGAAGATCAAGGTGTGTAGTATTTGCACATTTAACCAGACATCGTCTCATTATTGTCCGGTAGTAAACAAGCTTTGCGATCTGGCACAAACAAAGCTGGCGCAGTAATTAAATTGGATCAAGTGGATTATGTGGCCCTTGTGATGAATTGGCAGTTTGGCACCGAAAAACAGTGTGGCTTGTCCTCGCCTTATGTCAGCCCACAGTAAGACACACATAAACACAAACACATAGACACACACACTTTTGAAATATATTTTTGTGTTTTCTGAAATTTAAACATAATACAACATAACTAAGAACATATCTCTTTATAACTATTTGATGAAAATTTATTAAAGGGACCAGCAACTGTTCTTTAAAACGTCATATTTTGTGTTCAGCAGAAGAAAGAAATTCACACAGGTACAAGACTCAAGAGTGAGTAAATGATGACAGAATTTACATTTTCAATTTTCATTTAACCCTCTGATGGTCCTCGGTCACTTCTGACCAAATAATTTTCTGTTTTGAATTATGATAAATTACAGCTTCATTGGAAGGTTATGATACTTGGGGACTTTTTTGGCGTTTGGTATGTGAATACAAAAAAAATGTTGAGGTCATGATCCGAGCATGCTAAGTGGTCATAAAAATAGTCACACTCGTGGTCTTCGGTCAGAAATGACGACCCATAGGAAATGAATGGGAAATTTACAAAAAAAAGTCTCTGAATTTTTGTTTGAATAATCTACAAAACGGCCACGATTTTTAAAAGAAGTATACTGCAGTAAAGGGGTGACACTCTACATCAAGAGTGCAAAAAATTTACACCTACCCACACACACACACGCATACAAACACACTTTTATACACATACACACCAATAAATTCAGACTACAAAAAATATGTTTTGAATTTTTAAAAATCACAGCTTCATTTGAATGTTCCGAAACTTGGTGACATTTCTGGCATTAGGTATGTGAACACACAAAAAAAATTTAGTTTATGATCCTAGCATGCTAAGTGGTCGTAAAAAAAATGGTCACGATTTTGGTCTTTGGTCAAAAATGACCCCCATAGGAAATGAATGGGAAATTGACAAAAATATGAAAATTCACATTTTTTAAATTATTTTTTTAACAATTTTTTAATAAGAAATAGTTTTTGGGATTGTTTCAATTATATATTCAAATCAAAAAAAAAAAAGAAATGTGTTCATAAACAGCTGGGGAATTCACATGCCTCTCCAGAGCTGTACATGGCATCTAGTGGTTACACCATGATTCTACACTTTTTCTCTATACTGTAACCAGATGGTGCTAATTTTCTTCAAAAAAAAAAATTTTCTGAAGGCCTAGACTCTATATTAAACAAAAATACTGCATTCATAATTTTTTAAAAAAATATATAATATATATATATAGAAAAATATATATATTTCCATTGAAAAAATAGACCATAAATATTGCATAAATATGAATAAATTCAATCAAATCGTCTCAAAATACTCAATTAAACTGAATAAATATTATAGAACAAAAATAAATTGCATTGGTTTTACTGGGATGGAAGAAGTTTCATTTTTAGGCCTCCGGTCACTTCTGACCGGGAAGGCCCAGGATGTGACTCATAAAGGAAGACCATCAGAAGGTTAAAGGGACAGATACAAAAACAAAAAAAAAGTGTTCTATATAGAATGAATATGGGAAGTATGAATGAATTTTGCATGTACTACAGTTATACAGTCATAAATCCTCCACGATGCATGGCCTCATCTCCATTGACTTCAGTATCTCACTTCAGATTCGTTTCACCTATTGTTTTTGGAATATGTATTCAACACTGAAGCATTGTTAACGTTAATGTGATAATTAAGTGAATAAATGAGTGATAATTGAGCATTATTGAAGACACCTAACAAGCAGAATCAATGAAGGAGAAAACCATAATTTCAAGTCACCATTATGGTGATCAGTGTTCACTTTAGTTGGGCTCTTGACCCTTAAATCGTTTACTTTTTTTTTTGGCTGCTTTACATGAGTTATAACAGCCAGATGAATAGATGAGAAAAGACGACACCATCAGGTGTCTTCAATAATACTCAATCATCACTCAATTTAACACTCTGCTCAGAGTTTATATAATTCGCACTTTCAGTATCAATTTAACACTAGGGATTTTGCTGTGTACTCTTTTGGTGTACTGTTTTTCACATACTATATAACACGGAAGTATTCGGCTTTGGACGCAGTGACAGTGTCTGGGTCACAGAGCCGGGGCACATATCAGCCTTTCCTTTGGGTAATTGACAGGAACAGGAATAGTAAATCCAGGTGACCAGGCTGCTTGTAATGTGAGGTCATACATAAGCTCTTTAGCCAGGTTTCACCGCCACAGACTGCTCTCCCACTCACAGAAAACACAGCGTAAAATTAAAGGAGACCTCTATATTTGTATGCTTAAAAAGGTTTTACACCTAAAGAAAAGTATGTTTAAAACCTTTGCAATTTCTGCATAGACTTTAGAGGAGAGGTTAATGCTAATCAGTTGTTTAGGAAGAAAAATAAGAGCTAGCAAAAACATCTGCTTGGAAAAGAAAGCTAGCATGCTACTACTGTTACAATGTTAATGATAAAGAATCTTCATTTTTGAGTGATCTATCTATTTATATGCTCTTAAAGGACAACTCTGGCGCAAAATGAACCTTTGGTCTAATAACACATTGGTACCAAGTCAACCTGCATTTTGTTTTCATGATATTTAAATGTAAAGAGTTTTATCTCTAAAAACTGTTTAGCTTATAAGGCTAGTATTCGCTAGATACCACTCACAAGGCTCAAATTAGCCCCAAACTAACACAGTCAGTGATGTAGTGGTGCCTGGAGAAGTGGGTATACTCTTAATTTAGGTCCCCAAGATTATTTTAAGCGTCATAGCAAAGGATGAACGCTCTGTGTTATAAACAGTGACATTCAAGACTATACTAGTCTTGCATTAGTATCTGAAAATGCAAGACTTTATATAATGAATACAATAGAACATATAGAATCACTAGTATTTTTGCATATCAGAGTTGTACATAGGGTTTTCTAAATATTTCTAAAATTTTGATTTTCCTGATCTCATTTGATGGCCAAAAAAATTGACAACAGTAGCTTTAAAAGCATGAAGTATTTGATCTGATACTACTTTTTCTTTCCTGAATGAATCAATGTTTTTGGACTAATCTGTTCATTTAATTAATGGTTAAATTGCTCACTCATAAAGACAGTCACTTGTCGCCCCCTTCTGGCTTAATTATGCAAGTTACGCAAACACAGACAAGCGGTGAAAAGTCGAACATATTCGAGGAAACGTTATACAATATATTTATACAATAATAATGGCAATATATTTAATAGGGTGCTTGTGTTGTTAAATTGAGCTTATAATTTCAACTATCTTTGATCAAACTGATTATTTATGTCGGCCATTTGAAACTTACATCGAAAAACAGCCGTATTTGCTACTTTCGTATCTTATCTTGCACTGTATGATGGTTAACTGAAGTGAAGCGTTGTACGCTCGAGTTTGCTCGGAAATCAAAATTGGTCCGTGTAACACTTCACAATTCAATTTTCAGACCATAAAATGCAAATGAAAAATGGAAACCAGACATTCATTTTTCTTGTTTTTACAGTTACATTATCAATGTATAGTTACTTTTTTCTCCCGATTTTACTTGTGCTAAATTGTGACATCAGAAACAAACATTTGAATAAATGAAATCTAAATGATTTTTTTCATTTTCGTCCTGTAATTTGCGCCGTGTTAAAAAATAACTTGTTTATTTTTAATGAATGAATACCATCCAGGAAATGACAGTGTCAATAAAGTAAAATCAAAGTCATGTGAAATACTATTTCCTACACTAAACTATGACAAAAAAGGTTCTGTCAAATTCTGTCAAGGTTTTATCTCCAACCCCAGTTTTGAGTCGCCGAATCCATTTGTTTTTAGATCAATGATTGAAAGTGTTTTAACTTATAATATACATACTTCCCACATGACGTCACGACATACGGGCATTTGCCGACCCGGCGCCATTGCTGCGGGCAAAACATTAGAAGAAACAATACGAGTTGAACGAAGTGAAATGAGTTTCGTGCTATTAAGTGAAAATGGTCATCTCCTGCTGGGTCAATGGATGATAAAATCGTGCCGGAGGTTCAGTTAAATCGGATTTTACAATACCCGTCATTAGACTCCATGGATGTGAGAAGACTAAGCTTTTGTCCGAACAACGACGGAGATTATGACTGGCGAGGATAAACAGGAAAGAAACTCACTCAAAACACGCAAGAATTTGTTTGACAAAAGCACAATGTTGTGTTTTATTGCGAGTGTAAACAAATATAAGTTAACACATTGCAGTTTGAATAATGTCCTGTATGAACAAAATGACGAGGTATTAAAAACATACAAAACAACATTGTTTCCACTGTTTGATCTCACATTCTAGCATTGCTCAGATTATGTCCCTATACCCGCGTATAATGTAGTTCCGCATTAACGTTACATGAATTAAATTGCACGCGAGTTATTTATTTTTATATTCATGCACCAAATTGCATACGGATCCACACCATTTATGAATGAAATTTTCGCATTGTACCTCTCTCTGTCTTGTTTTAATAGTCTCTTTATAATCTATTTCACTTTGTCTTTTCATGATTTGCATAATAATATAAACAGAAATAAATATTTGTTTGTAAAACGACATTCTCTGATAAAACTTTGTAAAAACCTATGGTAAACACAGCGGTTTTGCCCTCAAAGTTGGCGTCTCCGGGAGGTCACGTGACATTAATTCGCCTGTGGGTAGCAGGGTATGTATATCCCTTGCTGTTATTGGTTGGTATCATGGTAACCCTGTGAGCCTATCAGTGCCGAATGTAGTGAGATGTTTAGCCCTTGCTGTGATTGGAGTTTGGGGAGTATAAAAATGTGAGTGGTTTGTTTGCAAGGTATGCGTCACAATGGGTCCTGCCTGGTAGTGTTGGGTTTGAATCTCGAACTTGATTGAGATGTTTCGTTAGCATGATTTGGCTAGCAGGAGGGTTTCTGGTTTTCTCTCTGGTGTGCACTGGCCCTTGCGATAGCTGCCAGGTAAGTTTCCGTATTTTAAAGACTTTTCTTGGTTAATGGGAGACTGAATTGCTTGTAATATGTTTTCAGTGTGTTCTCATAAGGCGAGTGATCTGTGTAATACAGTGCTGCAAACCTGTGGTATGTAAGATTTTAAGTTAATTTAGTTTGTTTTTTAATTCTAAAGCCCTATTCGCATGGGATTAATATTATCTGTTGACCTGAAGTATTTGTAATAATTGCGGAGTTTGTCTGTGATCTTAATCCCGTGCGAAATCGGCCATGTCTATAATTTGTAAAGGAAAAATTCCCCGCAAATGCTACTATATTTAGCCGAACACCGAGGTCCTGTGATAATATTAGTCCCGTGCGAATCGACATCTCTGTGATTTGGCCAGATCGTATATCATTTTTTCAAGGTTTTTGTTTCATCTGCGCCGTTTTATCGATATTTCGCGGAGAATATAGACCATTTCACAAGATGTAAACAATTGGTCCAGAAACACGAGTGTTTCAGTTTGTAACTGTTTTCTTTATTTCACATGTAAAGAAAACATCTTAAAGATGTTTGTTTAACTTTTTGATTCAGTTTTAAATGTTCTGTTGGTTGTATTTTATCCCAGCTTTTATGTAGTGTTAAAAAACTGAAACAGGAAGTGCTTCTGGACCACTGTTTACATCTTGTGAAATGGTCTTTACCATCAGAAGAGCAAAAACAAAAAGAACGGTTAGCCTGAGATGAATGACATGTTTAGCAGGATATGGTAAGGACAATTCTTCTGTTTATTATATACAGCTAGACATAATAAAGACAATACATTTCAAAGCTGTAGCCTAATGACATCATATCCGGGAGATAAGTCAGTAAATTGAGTAAAATCACAGGCTTCGCTTATCCCGTGCGAATGCGCCACACGAAATTCAGATGTGGGTGGGTAATTTCATATTTACACATGGTCCCCAATTAATACTAATCCCGTGCGAATAGGGCTTAAGTAAATGTTTTTTTTTATTTTTTATTTTTTATCTTTGGCAGGTGTGACAATGTCCAAGGGTTCCTGTGATTTATCTGAGAGAAGGATTTAAACCTGCTACTGCACTGCTGCTTTGCCTGGGTGAGTCTCAATTTAATGGCTCTTGTAGACATAACTTTATTTTTATTGTTTTGAGTTCTGTCTAAACTGTTTCTGAGTAAAAGTGTTTGTTGCTTTGGTTTATGAATATGTTCTTTTATTTTACTAGTGTAAAATCTTTTGTATGCGAGTAGTTTGTGTTTTCTTTTTTATTGGATCACTGAACGGGAGGGGTTGGCTGTGGTTATAATTTGATTTTGTTGATTTTTCACGTAGTGTGGTTAATATTTTTTTTCCACTGTGTTTGTGTGTGGGTGGAAATCCAAAGTGTCTCTGCCATCTTCCTCTGTTCAAGGGAAGGTCTTCAGAGCGACTGAAAGGAGCAAAATCATGTTCAGACGTTACCTTTGACCTTCATCCAAACAGACAAACTTATTTACAATCAGGACAAACAGGTGAGCTGTGAATGACCCTTGGTTGAAGCTATCATCTTCAAATGCATTATGCAATATATGTGAGTTTGTTGGTGTCTTTGCAGTTAATTTCAGAGTTGTCTCCATGGATC
>JAQIUQ010000343.1:322500-392500 GCA_030378365.1 Hybognathus amarus
TTTCAGTGTGGCCTCGGGCGGGCGCCATGGTCCCCGAAATGGAAATCGGAGATATACATCTTGTTCGGCTTGAGCCAGGGATCGCAGTGATGCGAAAATCGTGATTCTAGCTCAAACGGTCTAGGAGTTATGCGCAATTTAGTACTTTTAGATTTTTTAACTTTTAGATTTTTTTAACTTTTTTGTGGAGGAGTGGGAGGAGTTGGATCTGGATCCGACTCCTCCTATGTGGAGGAGTGGGAGGAGTTAGATCTGGATCCGACTCCTCCCATGTGGAGGAGTGGGAGGAGTTGGATCTGGATCCGACTCCTCCCATGTGGATTTCATGTTCTGCACACCACTTTACCATGGAAGCTTGTTTCTTTTTTCTTGAAAATGGAAAAAAAATGTAAGCCCTCCAGTCTGCTTCTGTTTTAAAGTCCCTGTAAAGTCAAAATTAAGTATGTGTTCTGAGTTTGTCACACCACAGAAAAATGTGTTATTAGCCACCCAGCCAAATTTGAATGATAAAAAAAAGCAGACAAGTACATAAAATAAGCTATCAAAATCTTGAAAAAATTAGCAGTTACCTCTGTTCTCAAACGCTGTGGGCGTGTCTGCTGGCTGCGTGGAAGCCACGCCCACTCGCGTGAAAGCTGTCGACGGTGATATTAGCTGATACCAGAGCCCTGTTTAACGGTCTAATTGCACATTTCAGTACTTCACAGTTCTCAGGCTTTGTAATATGTTTTAGCAATACATATATAATATTTATAATGTGTTTAGAACTTTTTTGTAGAATTGCCTTTATAGGGACTTTAAGTCTTATCTCTCTGATTCAGATACATAATTTTTATTTCATATGGGCCATTCTACGGAAATGTTCATTTTTCTGTCCCTAGCCTTTTACAGAAATACTTTAAAAATACTTTTTAGGCTTACAAGTTCTTTATATTTTTAAATGATAATAATTGAATTGCCAATTGTAATATACATTTTAAGTGTCAAATGAGTTTAAAATCATTCAAAATTACAATGAAAATTCTGAAACTGTGTTTCTCTCTGTCGACTATTTTAATATATTTTTCTTTGTGTTAGTCTCCTCCTGTTATGTTGCCCCCCATGGTGCCCATGGCGACATTTGAAATTTCTATAGTGAAAAACAAAACTTGGAAATATTGCTGGTACAACAACAATTCATTGTTATTCACAACATGTAGCTATTTAACCAAGTTGTGTGTGCGCGCATTTTACATAGACAGACATGTGGATTTGAGTGTGGACTTATATACTCCCAAGAGTGTTCATTTAACAGTTTTTGCTGTGTACAAAGAGCCGTAGTTAGACTGACAAGCTGAGCCATATCGCAGAAATTATCGCTGGCGATTTCCGCGATATGGCTCAGCTTGTCAGTTAACTGCGGCTCTTTGTGGTAAATGCCGCTCCATCTGAAAGCAGGTTAAAGAGATTTAGCGTACTAGTAATCAAGGAACCAGCTTTACCGACGAGATGCGCATAACAATGTTATGCGATATGTTGCCCAGCCCTATACCTTTAACTTTTAAATAGCCTACATCATTACATTCAAATGGCAAACACCTTCGGAAAGTCTCCGCATGAAAGACCCACTACTGGCAGGTGAACAGGTGAACAGATAGAATGGAGGATTTTAACTGTGACGAGATGATTGACAGGTCAGTTACGGCGATAGGATGCACGCGACAGATCTGTCCGCTAAAGATGTCGAAGTAGGCTAAGTCCCAAAGCTTGCCTACTCTTTTATTACACACTCAAAAGTATGTACTTTTTCTTCCAAAAAGAGTATACTTTTAGGGCGTTTAGGAATTATTATAAGCACTCACTTCCTGATGTCTAGAGTACTGCGCAGGCTCAAACCAGCCCGTTCTCATCCCAAGACGTCATTTACCTGACGCTTTTTTTTTGACCATACGGACGCAGCAAAGAATTACGATTTATGGGTCGTATTTTGATTTCCCATTTTCATCTATAAACAGATCATGGACAATCGGATAACGAGATTATTTTTCGCTTTCCGTTTTTTGATATCAGAAAACAAAATATTTTTTGTTTTCCTATTTAGGCTACTAATGGTAAGAAACGGGCCGTTTTTCGTTTTTGTTTTTTTTTCCTTTCAAAATGATAATCCGTTGGCAGCAAACGGACCGTTATCGTCGCGATGGGAGAATATTGCAGTAAAAAATTTGAGCATATATTAGTTGTACGACGACTGAGAGTTTTTACTCACGATAGCAACTAAATGATGCGCATCAGAGGGGATTTAGATGTGGGTATACGCAATGCCGACTGAAAAAGAAGTGGGTATACGCAGGTATACGGAGTATACCCACTTCTTTTCAGTCGGCATTGCGTATACCCACATCTAAATCCCCTCTGCACTACACCACTGAACACAGTAGCATAATGAGGGTCTCCACATGCAAACCGGAGCATTGAGAACTTTGTGAGTGTACAGACTGTTTATTAAGAAGATACTTTATAAAGACAGTTCACTTCATGTATACAGGCAGGAGCCAACATTGAAAAACAGTCTCGACCATTCGAACCACGAACGCCGTGCCAAGTGAGCTGAGCTTGTTTTGTAGAGTCTGAAGATTTACCTGCTCTGATAAACAAGGTTGTACTTGAAACTTTTTTTTTTTGTCCCGAAAATATATTGGAGATGGCAACCCTTAGTGGAGGGACCAGATGGACAGTTATCCACTGAGTAAGTACACTAGACAAGTTATGTTTTAAATCGGTGCAATTATTTTGGGTATATAAGTTAGAGTAACTCTAGGTTGATTTCACGCAGCCGCCATTTTGAAATTGAAAGCGAGGCTCCGGTGGGAAGAATCGCAGATAGACGCCAAACAACACCTTGGACTACCAACCTGATTGGATGTTAATATCCAATATAGGATATGTATATAGTTCGTTCCTGCTGAGACTGTTTTTCAAAGATGGCTTCAGTCTGTATACGCGATGTGGACTGTCGTTATAAAGTATCTTCTTATTAAATAGTCCGTACACTCACAAAGTTCTCAATGCTTGGGTTTGCAAGTAGAGACCCTCATTATGCGTTAGTATGGGGCTATTTTAAGCCTTGTTAGTGGTATTAACTAGTGATTTTTATGCCCTATGCTCTACTAGCGTTATAAGCTAAACAGTTTTTAGAGATAAAACTCTTTACATTCGATTATCATGAAAACAAATCTCAGAGGACGGTTGACTAGGTACCAATGTGTTATTAGACCAAAGGTTCATTTTGCACCAGAGTTGTCCTTTAAAGGGATACTCCACTTTTTTTGGAAATAGGCTCATTTTACCACTCCCCAGAGTTAAACAGTTTAGTTTTACCGTTTTCTAATCCATCCAGCCGATTTTTTTGATATTTAGAAGAATATCAGTAACCAGACAGTTTCTGGTCTCATTCACTTCCATAGTAGGAAAAACAATATACTATGGCAGTCAATGAGACCAGAAACTGATATTCTTCTAAATATCAGAAAATCGGCTGGATGGATTGGAAAACGGTAAAACTAAACTGTTTAACTCTGGGGAGTTGTAAAATGAGCCTATTTCCAAAAAAAGTGGAGTATCGCTTTAATATGAAAAGTTTCCACTGCAAAGAGGACATGTTCAGGCATGTTTCCTCTCACAATGAATGAATTAGCATTCTTGTTCTAATAGCAAATGTGGAAACGGTTCAAGAATGCGTAATCCTTTATTAAGTCGATATTTAATCAACCTTGGAAACTTTATCAAAACATAACTGTAATTTATCATTTAACAACAGAACATGTTTCAACAGAAGCACAATAGCAGAAAGGATTTTTGATCTCAGAAAAAGAAAGCTCATTTATTTTGGAATTAGTTCTGTTGGGAAAAAAAAATTTCTGGGGGTAGATGAAGTTTTGGATTTTTATTTATTTCTGTTTGGATTTGATTATTGTTATCCCTCTCATAATTTTTAATTACTGTTCCTGGTTTCGAAAAAACAAAAAAAGAGAGAGAAATAAATAAAGAATGAAAGGTTTCCATTATTATGATCCTCTGTAAAAACTCTTAAGCTGTGTGTGTATATGCAATGTGTGTGTGTATATGTGTGTATATATATATATATATATATATATATATATATATATATATATATACACACAACATATATATGTTTCTTTATTGTGTCTTCATATTGAAAACCATGGCCACCATTAATCTAGCAGTTACCATATAAATAACATTATACCCAATAGATTTCCTAATTTCTCAAAAGTACAGAAGGAATTAACCTGTAACCTGCTCATTCTCATTTGGGTTTGTTTTCTTTTAGCTTAACTTCGTAAGTGCTGCGGTGGATGACGGGATTTTAATTTGGCTAATGTAATTTCGTTATGCTTGTTTAATGGCCCATCATAAAGAAAAGAAATGGCCGGACATACTGTACACCTTTTGAAATCTGTCCAAATGCTTGATGAGTTTACAAAGCCACAATGAAGGAAATTTGCCTTGCAAGACAAAATGTAAGACAGCTGACTTCATCATAATTACTTTACTGAGATTTAATATTGGCCACTTGTCATAAATTCATCCACATAATGAAGTGATATATGGGTATAAACCCTGATCTGAGAGGAAGATGTATCACCGGGGGGCATGTCAGCGTGTCACTTCCCGTCCGTGTCGAAACGGCGGGAAAGTGAACCATAACTTCATACGATTAGCCTTTCATCTTTATTCAGCCCTACACACACACACACACACACACAGAATCTTTCTATTTTAATCACAATGAGTGTGATGTAACTGCACCAGATGTCTGGATTTTCTTTGTTTGGAAGCTCACTTGCACATACAGCAAAAAATTATTTTTATCTCACTATATTGTTGTTTGAAGTAACATTTTAACCGATAAATAGTCTATTATTAACATTAATATATTGTAATAAAACAAAAATAGTGAATTTTTTATTTATATTAAAATGTTTGTGTATTGTTATTTAACATCTAATTTACTTATATTATTTGCTACTACTATATTATATAACTTATTTCATTATTTGATACTACTAACTGCAATAATTTTAATATAAAATAAATAAAATTATTTTATTATAAATTAATTATATGTATTTATTTTATTGGCCATTTGTTATTGTATATGCCATTATTTTATTTTATTATATTTTAGATAGATAGAAAAAAGTTAGTTAGTTAGTAAAAATGGTTGTTGGTTTAACTTAAAAGTAAGTAACCGTTGCCTTTTCAATTTTAATTTAAGTTCATTGAAATTAAAACATTTTGTTAATTCAATGAAAGAGATTGGTATAAAAAACAGAAAATCTAAATAATGTTATCTTAACCACATTACGTTTTTTTGACAAAAGAAAAAAAATGTGATAACAAATCATGAAAATATTTTTTACAGTATAGACGGACGGACAGACAGACAGATCTTAGACTTTTATTTTGTTTGTTTGTTTGCTTGCCTTACAGGCCTCAGCTGCAGTAAGAGCCTGAAATAAACCAACAGTGTCATGCAGAGAAAAGACTTCTCATCTCTCTGAGGAAAAAGAGATACAAGCTTCTTACCATGTGTCTACCAGACCTGTCAGTAAGGCCTGTTTTATCAGGTCACATTGTCATGGATTATGGATGTTACTGTGGCAACCTGATAGAATGGAATGCTTTGTCTCTGTGTCTCTCTGTCTTTCTCTCTCTCTCCTCTCCTGCATATGAGCAGTGATTTCTGAAGGGTCCTTCTAGCTCTGAGCCGTGCTTTAAAGCCACATCCCTCCATCAAACAGCTGATAAAACGGTCCAGGGAGAGAGAGAGAGACTTCTTTGCCGGGCGTGTACCGTGGCTTGTGAAATGGACCAGATAAACTCCAGTAAGTGTGAATATATCTCGCTGCGAAATAAATGTTGTTCTTTAATATAAACTAGCTACCAAATGCTTGAGTGATTTTTCGATTACAGCAAGTAAATCTGCTTTATTTTCTTCTCTGCGTGCCGGCTGAGTATAAATAGTCTGTTGCGAGAAACCATTAATAAACAACGTGTAATGATGCTTCGGTAAACAAAATTTGTCAACCATACTGAATTGCTCACTATTTGCTAATAGAGAGAACCGGCCAGCAGGGGCCATTTAATAAGAATTCAAGAGTCCTAATAGCTTCTGCTAATGATTTCTAATATCTCTGGAAAAAGCTAACTGTTAGCCTTCACATTCATCTCAATGGGAAATTACGAACGGGAAATATGCGACTTGGATGGACCCCAAAACTATTTGTAATGCCTATGTGAAAAGCAGTGTTACCTAGCAGGCAGTGTTTTATGTTACCTATCAACTAGCATGGTGTTTATCTGAAACATGCTAGCAGTGTGATTATACGTAGCAACCACCCTAAGTACCTTAGCAACCACATAGCAACACCCTAGCAACCACCTGAGTACCCAGCAACCAATTATAAACACCATAGAAAACCCCGCAGAATGCCCTAGCAACCACATAGCAACACCGTAGTAACCATCCCACGTACTGTACCTTAGCAACTGCACAGCAACAGCCGTTACTGTTTATAATTTAATTGTTTATAATTTTATGAACAATGATTTTGTAGGATTTCTAAGAAAACACTTAATAGTATATGTATTTTTTTTTTAAATGATTTATTCGCAATATATTTGTTTGTAAATTTAAAATGTATTGCATTGCATTAAATTACTGTGTAAATTGACAGAAAACAGACTGAGGTGATAGGTTCTCAAAACTCAAAAACTACATTTCCCATAATTCTCTGTGGCAGCTTAAGAGACACCACAGCTCTTAAAAACCTCCTCTACTATAATATAATGACTCTGTTTATTTGTGATATAAGTGTAATATAGTGTATAATTACAACATCCACAAAAGAAAACTAATGCAATTTGATCTCCTGGGTCCAACTGTTAAAGTTTTGAACTTCTTCCAGTGACTTTTGTCCTTTAACATTTCTACAATACACTTTTTTTAAACACAATTAACTTTCCGTTTATGTTTTTTACAGCAATGATCTGTAAGTACTTCACTATCTAACGACGAGCAGATGGACTCAGCATGTGGAAATCATCTGGGCCACACGCACAATGCAGTGATCGGAAGAGCTTTTGTCATTCAGTAATTGTTACCATCTCCAGTCTCTAATCTTTCACAGAGTCATTCCGGACATTGATCTGAGGCCCGGTTTACTGTCTCGTTAAAACGTTGTGTCTGAGAGACATGCTCATAAATTAGCTTGATGTTTCTACTAATCAAGCTAATCAGTCACATTGATATTTTCTATAGCATTTCTAGTTACACTTTTGTAGCTAAACCATCAGCTAGCTAGCATTATGCTAATCTAATCAGATCTGAGACCACTCATACATAGAGTCCACTTATTTTTAAAGTGGTTTGACATCTTATCAAAAGGTCAGTGTAGAAAATTAGCTTGGAGCATGTTTTGTGAAATGTTTAGCTATTTTTAGCAAGTTTTATGTGCGAGTTGGGCTTAAACTCTGAATCTAAAGTTGCATCTGAGTCATCCCTGTGCCTAATTAAGATTGAGATAGTCCCACTAACGCTTTAGCAAAGAGACAAAGGCTCAGTATCATGACATATTCACGTTGCCATGGCAGTCAATGGTCTTTTGAACGTCCCTGGACGAATAGCGACTCAAGCGCTAATTAGCCAACAGATTGAACAAGAGGCTCAGGCTCCACATGTTTAGAGCAGCTTTGTGGCCACTGTTTTAGACTGATGAAGCAGTCATTTTACGTGCCAAAGAACAGCATGTGGTTGTGCCGACTTCTTACAGTAGTAGAAGTAAATCACTCCTAGGCTAGGCTAGTCTAAAAAGACAACCTTTGTTGTAAATACTCTTTTGGAATACAAGTACATACGAAAAATACGGTATTTTCCACAGTATAATGTCCACTGATAGGTTACCGTGTGTACTAGAGTTTGGAGACAAAAGTGTAAAAAACAATTTATCACTATTGTTTGACTTCTTACAGTAGTTGAAGTAACTCACTCCTAGTCTTAAAAGTGCTGTTTATTATTTGGATGGTAAAACGGGACCTGTTATGCCCTTTTTCAAAGTCTTGATTTTGTTTTTGAGGTTTAGAATAGGTTTTCTTGCTCGATTGTTTAAAAAAACACATTAATATTCACATAATTTACAATGTTGTAGCACCTATCTTCACATTCTGTCAGTAACGCTCTGTTTAGTGCCGCTCTCTATGAAGCTCCTCCTTCAGAAAAAGCGCAATGTGCTCTGATTGGTTGGCCGGACTGTGATGTGATTGACAATGTTGACCCAGCCCGTTCTCATCCCAAGACGTCATATAACTGACGCTTTTGACCATACGTCAACATCCGACGTTTTAAGGTACCCTTTAACGTCAGTTAGATGACGCTATCTAATCCTAACCCTACCCCAGACCTAAACCTACCCGCGTCATCTAACTGATATTAAAGGGTACCCTAAAACTTCGGATGTTGATGTTTGGTCAAAAGCGTCAGTTATATGACGTTATATGACCATTACGTCAACATCCAACGTTTTAGGTACCCTTTCACGTACAGTTATATGATGATCCTAAGGCGTCATCCAACTGGCGCTTTACCTTTAGCGTCAGTTAGATGACGCTATCTAATCCTAACCCTACCCCAGACCTAACCCAGATAGCAAACTGACATTGCATCAATGTGGAAACATGACATCGAAACAACATTGATCTGACATTGTTTTGCTCATTCGAATTAACGTTGAACCAACGTCAGACACGTCATTATTTCAAATCTAACGGAAAATCAACGTTGTTTCAACGTTATGAAAGCAAACCAATTTTCGATTTTCATTTAGCTTTGAAGAATGCTGCGTCTGACGTTGGTTCAACGTTAATTCGATGAGCAAAACAATGCTGAGATGCAACGTTGTTTCGATGTCATGAGAGACGTCGTTTCCACGTTGATTCAATGTCAGTTTGCTGTCTGGGAAACCTACCCAGATAGCAAACTGACATTGAATCAACGTGGAAACATGACATTGAAACAACGTTGATCTGACATTGTTTTGTTCATCGAATTAACGTTGAACCAACGTCAGACGCGTCATTCTTTCAAAACTAACGGAAAATCAACTTGAAATCAACGTTGTTTCAACGCTATGAAAGCAAACCAATTTTCGATTTTCATTTAGCTTTGAAGAATGCCGCATTTGACGTTGGTTCAATGTTAATTCGATGAGCAAAACAATGTCAGATTAACGTTGTTTCGATATCATGAGAGACATCGTTTTCCACGTTGATTCAATGTCAGTTTGCTGTCTGGGAAACCTATCCGCGTCATCTAACTGACGCTAAAGGTCAGTATATGATCCCTAGGATCGTCATATAACTGACGTTAAAGGGTACCCTAAAACGTTGGATGTTGACGTATGGTCAAAAACGTCAGTTGACCATTAGTTTTGGGATGAGAATGTGTTGGTTGAGTTGGTTTGGGAAATGTAATACTCCTTACCATAACCGCAAGTTCAACACCCTACTAACTCTAACTCAAACAGGCCTTGCCTCCTTTTTTGTGTATATGCAGGGTTTCCGCGGGGTCTTAAAAAAGTCTTAAAAAGTCTAAAATTCTGAACTTTAAATTTAAGGCCTTAAAAAGTCTTTAAAAATGGCTAGATTTTCATATGAGGTCTTAAATTTGATTTAGTCAGGTCTTAAAAAGATTTTACCCTCGTTCATTTGCCAAAACTCTGGCCGCAGAAAGTAATTACAAAGTAGCAAAAAAGTATTGATTTGAGGTAGCTCGCCAAGAGGCCGTTCATACAACAGCTTTGCGCACTCAAGTTCATTCAAATATAGGCGTGTCGCAGCAAGATTGAAAAAATCTCACCATTTCAGATTCAGAATGCCGCAAACGAGCCAAAGAACCAACCAATCAGCCCACTCCGTAACAACACTGAAAGCTCAGTCAACATGAAGGATCGCGGTGCACCCAAACACTACCAGTGTTTTTAGCTTGCGGTGTTTCAAGCGTTTCTTGATGGTGGAAATCCATTGGCTACTAAAATGTCTTTTTCGTTACGGAGAGTGCATGGTTGCATAGCAACGACAGACGCAACAGGAAAATTGGCCCAAATTTTACTATTAATAATAAAAGATAAGGGGACAGTAAATGTCAGTAATTTATCATTTTTTGACTCAATCTTTTTATAAAAGATTATTTAAAAGCTGAAATACGTGAGGTTTATCTGTTTATAAAACTATTTTTGTGAAGACTTTATTTTAACTAGACTTAAGCTGTTGCAAGACACTCCTTTAAAATCCTGAGTTTAGACATACATTTGGCAAATTGATTTCATAGTAATCATGAAATGAAATGTTCATGCCATTTCATCTCTGGGTTTGATCAACTAAAATCAACTATAATTGTGTTTTTACAGTATAAAAAGCAAAGTACAAATTTCACCTTATACACGCATATAAAATCATTTTTCCGAATATTTTCTTATTTAAATTTTTGGTAATGCTTTGTGTAGGTCTTAAATTTCAATGTTTATGGTCTTAAAATGTCTTAAAAAGGTCTTAAATTTGACTTAATAAAACCTGCAGAAACCCTGGTATGGCTTGGGTGGGACTTATTTAAATGACGAATATTGTGATGCGTACGTTACAAAAAGAAAACTCAAGACTACAATCGAGGCGTTTCAGGGAGTTCGGAAACAATGTTTGCTGATATAGAAAATAACTGTCATTGGAGTGACTTTGTGCTTTGTAACCTTGCAGGCCTTTTTCATGCTCAAACAGCAACATCACACACTAAAAAGTATTATAGGACTCAATAACAAAAACAATAACATTGACAGTTATTCTTATGTGTTTGTGGACACTCTGAAGGAGAATGAGCAATGCGGAAAGGCAATTCATTTCGCTTCACTATAACCTTGCTTCCGCTGAGAGTTCACGGCTCCCAGGAAGCTTTCAAAATGTCAGTGCATATCACGAATGCAAAAGGACGACACTAAGCTCAATATTTTCATGCAGTTTCCCAGCTTGAGGCCCACAGATCTAAAGTAAAAAATCTGATAGCCAGAGATTGATTTTTTTTATATATTTATTTATTTTTTTAAATGCGTCAAGTTGAATGTCAGATTTCATGGAAATCAATTACATTCTGGTTGGCTGATTGCTCTCAAGAAGGCAACTAAATTTAAAGCACCAGAAAAGACGTTGGCTGCAGGGATTAGGCCATTTTCCAGACGCTATATCCGAAGTCATGGGCTGAGATGGAGGCTCATATCTATCAGAAGTGCGTGTGCCTCTCTGACAAAGGGAAATTAAATTGCACTGAGGGCAGTCGAATAAATCAGCATGTTCATTCCCTAGCTTGCACAATGCATTTCAGCCCTGTGCAATAGTTTTTTTTTTTTTGTCTAAATGGGCACTTTTTTACTCTAAGCATTCAGAGTTTGAGTCTTCAGCAATTTTTAAAACCTTAATAAGCTACTACTGCCAAACAATGTCCTTTCTGAAATGGAAACCCATAAGTTACAGATTTATAACTCCCACAGACTCAATTCACCAGTGATAGATGCTAACATGTTGCTAAGCTAACGCAGAATTAACATTTTGGCAATTGAAGTCATATGAATATGTGCGATCTCATTTGTAAGTGTTCATGGGATCTCCTCATGCCTAACTGACAGTTAGGGTGGACCTTCATACTTACTTTTTCCTAAAAATCACATTTCCGTTCGAATCACAACCTCGAAGAATTGCCAACTCGTAAAATAGCTACATTTTTCTCAGAAGACCAGGTTGGTAATACTCTAACAAGCATAGAAATGTGTAACATATTGAGTTAGAGTGAAGTTTGTCAGGGTTGAAATATTTTTCATTGAGCATGCAATGCATTCTGGGATTACTTCTTATTTATTAAGGATAATTGAAATTCTGACTTACATTTTGGCCAAAATAAGAACAAACGGTATTTAATAATAAAACAAAAAACGGTATTTTACACATGTGCAATGTCCGCTGATAAAGATTACTGTGTACAGAGTTGGCGACAAAAGTGTAGTAAACAATATATTACTATTGTTTCACTATATGGTTGATGCGCTTTTCAGAGTTTTGATTCCCTAGAACTTATGTAGCCCCGCCCCTTTTCAGTGCTGTGCTTGTTGTCTTTTGTCTTCCGGTCTGTATTTTCACAGCGATCTTGCCTATTTATGAATAAATGGCTCGTTTTAAAATCTTTCTTGTCTACTGACATTTGTTAAGACATCTGCTTTAAACATTACACTCCTCATGATAACTTTCGTTAACTTTAACTTAAGTAAATCCACTTCAAAAGCTCCTGGACAGCAATGCCATTTAGATATACAGAGCGACCACAAAAAAACCCCAAAAAAAACGGAAGTTCAAAGACAATATTCTAAAGATGGCGGCACCCTTGTTTCTCTGGTGCATACAGTAAAGCCATCTTTCATTCTCTTTCATCTTTTTAATTGTGCCCAGACGTGACACTGTTCTCCATGTGTGCCATGCCACAGCACACACATGTTTTTTGAAGCACACACCCTTGCTAAGCAGCAATGGTTCTGTTTAAATTGTTTATTACAAAGCCTTGCATCATTGTGTGTGTGTGT
This sequence comes from Hybognathus amarus, assembly GCA_030378365.1. Classification (NCBI taxonomy): domain Eukaryota; kingdom Metazoa; phylum Chordata; class Actinopteri; order Cypriniformes; family Leuciscidae; genus Hybognathus; species Hybognathus amarus. The sequence continues at coordinate 335,175 of JAQIUQ010000343.1, forward strand.
GTGTGTGTCTATGCCAGCCCATTTTATAAATTTGCAGTTGCGCTTGAGTTTTTATGTTAACAGAGCATTGGAAATTGCCCAAACCCTTGAGAAGAGCTGCCCACTGTGACATGTTTTACAGATTACGCTGGCTGCGGATACATTTCCAGCTCGACACTTACGCAGAAACTGCCAATAACTGGTCTGAATATCATCATGTGATCTCCTGAGAGTCAAACTGCGATACTTTTATTCTCAAATGCCTTTACTTGCAATTAAAAAAAAATACATATATATTTTGCAGCCAGGTGCTACAACATGCTACACTCGCATGACCTTGGAGCTCAAACAGAAGTCCAGATAAGGATGTGGACACTTGAATACCCCTGTGTGTTTCCCATAGTTCAGTTCCCAGACAGAAAAACCTCTGAGTCAATGCCTAAGAATGCAGTGCGGGCAATGAAAACTACTGCAGTCTGCACAAACCCTCTGTGTAACGATATGCAGATAATAACAGAAACACCCTGAATCATTCTCGCTGGTTTACAGATTCACGTACGGCACATACTTTTAACGGAACGTACTGGGTTAAGTACAAGATGTGACAAGCTGTCAGCAACCACAGAAAACCATCTCAACTCCTCCCTTTGTTTCAAAAACAAACCATCATGTTTACATTAATTCACTTACAGGACAATGGATGTCAAAAATGTGCTGATAGATTTTTGGTTTAAACAATATAAGATTGTATAAGTTGTTGAACTATAGTTGTCTAAAACATCCTTAAGCTCCAAGAGTACTAGATTTTCTCATTTATGTTGCCAGTGTGAAATATTAGCATGTTGCTATGCTAACAATGCAACTACCACTGTCAACTTGTAGTAAACCAAGAAATATTCATTTAAATTGATAGTTTGTTCAAATGTCTGACATTTATTCACATTCAATTAACTGTAAATCACAATGTCTCGCAATTGCAAGTTTATATCTCACAATTCTGACTTAATAACAATTACGAGTTTCTATCACACAATTCTAACTTAATGTCTCACTAAGTCATGATGTAAACTCGCAATTGTGAGAAAAAAGTCAGAAATGGTAGATAAAAAGTCGCAAAACCTTTTTTATTTTTTTATTCTGTGGTAGAAACAAGCTTCCATATAAGGTCATACATGACAAAATAGTCATGTTTGGGTGAACTGTCACTTTAAGACCAAGTAAACAGATCGATGATGTGATTTAGTTTGTGAGCCAAGTGTTTTGGACATAAATGGTGCTAATACTATGTTTTTGGACATATGTAGGCTACGGTTATTTTTTTCTTTTAAATCCTCAAAAGTAGGCTAAAAGATTCATTTTAAGAAATATATTTGTTTACGTGTGCTTATTTCCCTGGATATAAGATGCAGCCATTACTGTTACACATTTATTCCACGTCTGAATTATGGAGAGGACATAAAGCTTATAGGGTAGGTAGCCTATTAAAACATATTTGGCATGCCATATTTTTCATTTTGTCGGCATGCTCAGGCTAAACTTCAGAATAAGTGTAAACAGGGATGTGCGGAGACCGTACAAATGTCAACAAAAGGACGCGCACACGGGGAACTTCTCAAATAATGAACTCTCTGCTTGCACGGCTGTATGCTAATTCCCGCACAACCTTTATACCTGAACGGCCGTGTATTTTTGCCCATTTGAGTCAGCTTTTAGATTATTGCCTTTTAAACGCGGGCCTCTGAGAGCAAAGCTCAAACTTTGACACCGTGTCGAGACTAACTGTGAATGGCTTCATGCGTATAACAACTGGAGTCTGTCAAATCAACATGCACCTCAACTGTTTGATCCGAATTTGCCTACATCACCGTCTAATCTGATTGCATTTCGTTTATGTGCTGCTTCAATGCCAGAACGTTTTTTTTTGTTGGTCCAAGCACTAAAGCTTATATCATGTGGCTTTTCATATATTTCTATCTCTGTTTTGCCTTTCAATGCATTTTTTGTCCCTCTCTCAAAACAGACAACAAGCCCTCACCACCCCAGAGTACGCAGGGTATGATGCTCCCAGTAAAGAGGAGTCTCTTTGTTGCAGTCTCAAAGATAGCAGCGACTCTCTCTCCCACCTCGAGACTGCTATCATATTATTGCACCGGCCCCTTGAGCGTCACCCCACAGACCCCCACGCATTTTTTTGTGGATATTTATAAAGGTTTTGTAGCTTTCTTGAACTTCAAACTCTAAGCTGAAGGCTGTTTCTATACTGTATGTAGTTATTTTCTTCTTGGTGGGTGTTCAACCAACTATATACTTGTTGCCTACTGTTTTATGAATACTGTTAACTTGTTTGATTCTTGAATGAATCGTTATTATAAGTAGGTAACCGGTTGAGCTGGTTCACTAAATCAACCTCGATATCAAATTTGAGGGTGTGTGTTGTGTTTCAAAATCGCCCCTATATACCCTCATTCACTGTTCTCTACAATTGTCCACTAAAATAGTTAACTTGAGGGAGTGAATGCAAAACGAGTGAGTGAATTTGGACACTGAGTGCTGTCTATATGTATAGGGGGATAAGTATTGACTAGCTCCTGTGTCAGTTTTTCATCTACTACAGTATGCTTTTGGATTTGGATGTAGCCACTGTCAGGATGGCATAACAGGAGTCTTTTTTGTGAGATGACTTCCTGTTAGTATTGGATACTCTATAGCCTACTACCTAGGGCTGTCAAACGATTAATCACGATTAATCACATCCAAAATAAGTGTTTGTGTTTACATATATACGTGGGTGCACTGTGTATAATTATTTTATATATATATATATATATATATATATATATATATATATAAAAACACATGTATATTTAAGAAAAAAAATTTTATTTATATATAAAATAGTTATATTTATATATAATATAAATTAAATATAAATGTATATACATGAAACTATTTCTTAAATTTATACAAGCATGTGTTTGTATTTATATATATATAAAATAATTATACGCAGTGCACCCACATATATTATGTAAACACAAACTTTTATTTTGGATGCGATTAATCACGATTAATCGTTTGACAGCCCTACACCTATAAAGCTATCTTTTCCTTTTCATCTCAATCACACTTGCTTGACTCGATTGAAATTGCATTCCTTTGTCGCCCTTCGTTTGAAATCGTAGGGGCCACCAAATGCCAGGGGTCCCGAGAATCATCACCACCTTTCTCTCCTCTAGCGACGGCCCTGTCCAGAAATACTGAATACTACCCGGAAAGCTTTTGACCACTTTATAGAACCACACTAACTTGGTGGAAAAAGATAAAATGTATATGCTTTAAGCTGCTTCACCTTTTCTGATTATTTGGAAGAATGCTAAACTACCATTTTTATTAAAGTTGCAGGCACTATTTTAAAACGTTTTAAATCCTTTTAATTTGTTTAAGTGTATACCATGACATTTTGACTGTATGCTCAACAAAATAAATGAATAAATAAATATTTAAATTTCTAAATTGAAAACACATTCATCATTGAACAGGTAAGTCTTTGTTAATTACATTATTTATGTACTTTTAATTAAATACAAAAATAGTCATTAATTATGCATTATATTTTTTATGTTATGTTAGAAAATTAATATAATATTTAGTTATAGTTCATTTTAAGGTGTCCTTGTTACAATGTAATTATACATTTAAGTACTGAATAATATCAACGTACTTATCATATCATAATATCAACGATATATATATATATATATATATATATATATATATATATATATATATATATATATAATTGTACTTACTTTAGGGTTAGGGTATAGGATTAGAATTTGGTTTGAGGGTTAGTTGCATGTAATTATGCATAATGTACTGTTATTACTCTGATAACTAAAAAAAAGTGATTTTCCTTGAGGTGACAGATGGCGAAACCACCACAATGGTCCAGTCTCCGCCCAGTCGTCTCATATTCCCCGCCCCTTTCTGTGACATCACCGGCGCTCCAGCCCCGCCCAGATGCGATGCGAGACGCTTTTGCCCAAGAACCACAAAGGAGCACAAAGTGACCAACTCAACACTACAACTGCGCGCTGCTTTGGATAAACATAACTGGAATGCAGAGGTGAGTGTATGCCATTTGTCCGCTTTTGTGCTGTTAATCCTTCTGACTGCTTTTGAAATGATTCGGATTATGTTTCCAAAACCCCCTAAATGTTTGTGTCAGCGCTCAGTGTTATAGTAGAACATGCGTTTCTTGTAAGATTTCATCCGCTTTAGAAGCCCGAAGTTGCAATGATGTACAGATATCAGGTGTATTCAAATTTTAAATGCATAAACTTAAGTTGGATATATTAAAGAGACAACCCGGACTCTATATACATTACATATAAAAAGGTTTTCAGAACTAAAAATGATGGATATATTATTTTAATTAACTTATTTACTTGTGTATATACTTTATTTGTGCATATTTAAGCTACTTGTACTAAGTTGTAGGCTTTAACGGCCTCATAATTGATATTTCCAGAATTCTCTTTGTGAACCATCAATTATTGTTGTAATGTAGCCATTCATTGAGATATAGCCCATGTCTGCCAGCAAAATGTCTAATAACTAAAGGGATTTCTTGAAATTTTGTGAAATGGCCAAAGCCAAACCGATTTAAAACCAGTTTAAATACACTAGTTTATTCCAAAATACTAAAGTAACTCCAGTTTCTAAAAATATAGCCTAATGAATACTGTACAAATTTGGTAACTGTCTAGTTTTAAGTACTAAACTACTGAAACTATGGTTACAACAGTTTCATTAGGAACGACTTGTTCTTGTTTGACAGTTGGTTATTTGTTACCGTGGTTATCAGTGTTTGATAGTCACGACCACCCCGGTGGTCATTTCTAATGGTGAGGAGGACATCCTATACATCCCCCTTCCTCTCCGCTCCCATTCCCAGCCGTCGTTCCCCTCTCTCCTCTTCCTCCCTCCCCTTCCCACATTCCTTTCAGACTTTGAATGGAACAGGATTGACCTGTGGCATAACTCAGCCTCGTTTTCCTACAAGACCTCAGCTTCCCCCTGTTATATTAACAATTTATTGTCAAGTTAGGTGGTGTATTAAATATTCATGTATCGCAGAACAAATGGCTGCTACTTTAGATGTGTATGGCTGTGTGTGTGTGATGTATGCGCTTGTGTATTTTGCATAACACAGTTATATCTATATTCGAATGAATGTTTTGTTTAAGTTTAGAATATATCAGTAACTTTTTTTTTTATTTTTACAGTAACAGTAATCATGTATTGTTGAGTCAATAGCCTATATGAGAGGCTTTTCTTTCAAGGAATGTTTCAGATTATATACAAAATGTGTCGGCTATCGTATCATCAAAAATTGGTCTTATTTGATTAGGATTTATAATTCGGTTTGTATAAATAAACAAAAAATGCTTTTACAGTAACACACTTACAATGGAGCTACAGCTTGGCTTCAATATGACGAGTAAAGTCATGAGTTTTAAACCATTAAATGTGTTAACGTGAAACTAATGTGATTAACATTACTTACTAACCTTGTATGGGTCTAGAAAAGATCGATTTAATGGAGTAAACTTTTGCTGATAATTTACTCACCCCCATGTCATCCAAGATGTCCATGTCTTTCTTTCTTCAGTCGAAAAGAAATTAAGGTTTTTGATGAATACATACCAGGATTTTTCTCCATATAATGGACTTTACTGGAAACCAAACGGTTCAGGGTCCAAAAGACAGTTTCAGTGCAAACTGCAAACTGTTCAAAGGGCTTTGAACTATTCCAGACAATGAATAAGGGTCTTATCAAGCTAAACGATCACTCATTAAAAAAAAAATAACAAACCAAAGTATACGTTTTATAAGCTCAAAATGAACGAATGTTTCACGAGTCAATTCATTCATTTCGTTCGTTGAATGAACCAAATGACATGAAAAAAAGATCATCGTTCATTTTGATAAACGAGTTCGAACAGGAGAGTCACCAATGCGCATCACAGAACAGAGCAAGGTGACCATTTGAGCTTATAAAACTTTTTTTTAATGATCGATCGTTTCGCTTGATAAGACCCTTATTCATCATCTGGAATCATTTAAAGCCTTTTCAACAGTTTGCAGGTTTTACATTTCTGCGAAACTCAATTAATTTACCAGGGATGTAAAAAATTATGGTTTTTAGTTGGTGGGATTGACTGAAACACTATTCGACCTATAATTTTCTAAAGGGATAGTTCACATATTAAATGAAAATCTGTCATTATTTACTCACCCTCATGTTTTTTTCTTCTGCTGAACATAAACGAAGAATGTTAGTAACCAGACAGTTGACGGTAATCATTGTTTTCCATAGTAGGAAAAAAAATGGGGCCCATCAACTCTCTGGTTACCAAAAGTCAAATGCTCCTCTAGAGGAAACCAATTGAACAATCGGTTAAAACCAATGCTGATAGTTGGCGCGTTATGTCTTCTAGTGTCATTAAGCGACTCACTTTTTGTGCAAGTTTTAGCTACTTTCCATTGAAAATAGTTGGCAACACTTTTCAGGGGTCCGCTTGTTTGGTGCGCACTAAGATTCGACTGGCAGTGTTACTTCACTTAACAGAGCGATCGCACCAGGGTTCATTTTAATCAAACCATACATGCCAAGTGTGAACACACCCTAAAAGCAATACATTTAATGACAACCTTTAAGGTTGTGTTCACACTTGTAGTTTGTTTATCATGATTCTTTTGGCCTGGACCAAAAAACAAATTGGTACATTTAGTCCTGGTCCGCTGGCGTTCTCACTGTCATTTTTAACGCTGAACCTAAAGATTTGACGTTTCTGGACGCCTCTACTGAACTGTGATTGGAAACATCGCGAAAATAGCGAGAAAAAAACAGGTATTGGTACAGGCTTGAGCATTCTGTCCTTTTTAGGGTCGCATCTTGACATCACGTCCTGTTTTTCATTCATCGACACATCTTTGGTTTGCGTTGCATTCATGTTTCAGTTGAACTGCACCAGAGTTCATTTGGAAGTTGACCGACACCCATCTCTTAGGGTTCTAGGTCCGCTTGTTTGGTGTGCAACAGGGTTCAGATGGCAGCGTTCAAACTTAGGCCCCGTCCACACTACTGCTTTTCGTTTAAAAGCGGAGACCTTTTGCTACGTTTGCACCTCCAATCTAGACTAAAACAGAAAAAACGAAGACCTAAAACGGAGAAATTTAGAAACGCTGCAGCTCCGTTTTGCGTTTTGAATCTCCGGAGGGTGTTTTAGTGAAGACGGGACAAAGCGGAGGACTTTAGAAGCGATGACGCAGAGGCTAACGCTCTGCTCTATGATTGGGTGTCATCAGTCATGACGTATCCTTCCCTGATTCGAAAGATTTGTCAGCCACCCTCCCCGTAAAAGTTCCACCTCATCGTCGGTCCATGAAAAGATATCTCTGGTCTTCCACATTTATAATCTTTGCAGAGGTCGCTAACTTTACTTTCTTCTTCATCAAATCTGAGGAATAGTCAATTCGTTTCCTGTTCACACCGGCACGCACATGCCCAGTGTTAGTGAATGGTCACGTGATCCATGTTTTCAGTCATTTTAATGTGGACGGAGATCAATTCTAATATGCAGATAAAACGCTGGTGTGGACGGAGATCGTATTCGTTTTAATTCTCTGTTTTTAAACCAAAACGCAGTAGTGTGGACGGGACCTTATTCAAATGAGCCGCACTACTAGAGCAATCGCACCAGGGTTCCTTTGAATCAAACCAAACCAGACAAATGTGAACACACCCTAAGGTGTGTGTCCACCAAAGCGTTTTTAGCTAGCTGAAAATGCCAATGCTCTGCTGAAGACGCCGATGCTTTGGGCGCTTGAGAGCGTTTTGGCAGCTCAACATTTTTTCAGTTGAGACGATTTCGATTGCTCTGATACAGAATATCCGCTAGCACAGTTTACTTAAATGATTTTGCAGAAAATACATTTGTAGTTTCATACCAAAAATGTATTTTTCATCCATTTTGTTCGGTTAGCTCTGCTGGTTGATGTCGATGTACTGAAAGAATGTTGTGACAGTTGGTCAGTGTGGTTTAGTCCCGCCCCTCCTCCACTGTGATTGGACGGCTGGGTAAAAAGTGACAGTGTTGAGCGCTGCGTATTAACCAAAGTTGAACATTTTTCAACTCTTGGCGACCAGTAAAAAGCGCTGGGCACTCGCGCATCAGCGTGAAAAAAAAACGCTCAGCGCCTCTTTACGCTCATGGCGTTTAAATAACGCGGCACTACCCTTAAAAACAATTGAAATCCTACACCAGGCGCATAGAAAAACGCTTTGGTGGATACACAGCCTTAAGCAATTCCTAGCATAGTACACTGATTCACAAATTTAAGAATCACCACTAAGCCAAAACGACATGAAAATATGTATCTAACCTGTAAAATAAACAATACAATAAATCAAATAAACATACATCATGCCACAGATGTTGACCATACAGCTTAATTTGGATCAAAGCTGGAACATTCCTTTCACAGAAATGCCTATCAGCCAGAAAACACTCTTTCTATTATTTGTGTCGTGTGCACTGTGCATAAAGCCATGTTAGTCCAGCTTAGAACAGCAGTGTTAAAATCCCCCTCGAGTCAGATGGCAGTAGACTGTGAAAGACAGGGCATAAAATGGCAGATCGTTTTACGAGGATTTAATGTTTCAGAGTTGGCCATCAGGAGAGATTACATTGTAAGTATAATGTGGCTTTTACAGCGTAAGCAGGCCTGGTCTAGAAACGCTGTGCTTCAACTACCATCCAAATGGCCTTTCTATTCCCGTAGCCTTTGGCTGCTCTTTTAATGCGAATGTGACCATTATAGACGGCCTGCATTATGATGCTACGTTTAAAGAAAGCCACTAGTTTCAGTTCAACTAAGGGTAAGTATTACTCAGAATAACCTAGAATTATACACTCTCTTTTGCTTTTTCTGAGTGTCGGGATGAGGGAGTGTATTGTTGATGTTATCAGTGGGTGTCTTTAGCTGGGATCAGGACCAAGACCTGGGCGGTTTGTTTTCAGGACTCATGAGACGCTCAACGGTCTGAGCCTCCTATTAAAGCCTGTTGTCTAACTCTCTGTGATTCATCGGCCGCAGACTTGTTTATATATAAACTTTGCTCAAGTAGAAGCATGAAACGTGGCTCTTACTTTAAACCTAAAATCTAAATAAAGAAAATATAGGAAATTGTTTCTTGGAGAAAAAATGGTCTTTATATTTATTAAGATAAATAATGTGACAATTAAACACAATTTCTCCAAAATTCTCATTATCATACACAAAAAAAAAAGTTTATATGTTATAAAGACATATGTTTTTTACTTGGGCTGTCGAACGATTAATCGCAATTATTCGCATCGCAAAATAAAAGTTTGTGTTTACATAATGTGGGTGCACTGTGTATAATTATTTTACATATATATAATTACACACATATGCTTGTATATTTAAGGAATATTTTCATGTATATACTGTATATATATTTATATATAATTAATATTATATATAAATATAATTATTTTATATATAATTAATATTTTTCTTTGAAAAAATAATTATATAATAATTAATATTAATTATATATTTTTCTTTTATTTTGGATGCGAATTAATCGCGATTAATCGTTTGACAGACCTAGTTTTTACACTGCTTTAACTCATCAAAATAAGTTAAGTAATTTTCAACTGTATTCTTTTTTATATTATTATAAGTTATACAACATTTGACTAATTTTTAAAGTCAGTTTAATGTCATTTAAGTCGAAATGACTTAAACATCCATGTTGACTGTACTTAAATTTAAGGCATTTAAAATGTATTATTTATATATTTTGCCTTTGTGTAAAGCATGCTTAATGATCATGATTTGATAATCATTTTTATTAGATATTACATTAAATTGTCCTTTAAAATATTAATAGGCTATATTTTAAAAGATATATTTAAGGCCTGTTCACACCCGGGACGGATTTTGCGTGTGATATTCGCAGACGTTTAACGCCTCGTGACTAAACAAAGGGCGCCAATGTAAGTGTGCACACCAACGCAAAAGCGCTACACGTAAATAAACCCCGCTAAATTAAAAAAAAGAAAACGCCTCGGTTAGTTTTTTGGTTTGAAGCACCGCGTCGAAAACGATCCGAACCAATGAGATTGACGCTTTTGCTCACGTGTCTGGTGCTTCTGAAATCACAGTAAAACACAACTTGGTGGCGCTTAAACACAAAACGGTCTTGCCGAGCAAACATACGTAAGGCGAAGAGAACATTACGCCACCGTTTACACCGCGGAAGACAAGGAAGATGCAAGGCAAGATATCTATGGGCAAGATGAATGATGAGCTGCTGGTCTCGGAGCATAAAGAGCTATATGATAATATTTATATTAGTATTTATGTGATAATAGTATAGTATACTATTATTATTTATGTTTTACATTAAGCGCCATTTAGTGTCAGGGAATGAATTTGCATGTTCAGATCGGCTCATCGGCAGCGAAAATCGTTTTGTTGTGAACACAAAAAGCGAAAACGCTGGCGAATAACGCGTGCTGATATTCGTCCCGAGTGTACGGATTGTATATTGTATATGTGTATATGTATATGTATATATATATATATATATATACATATTCGTTGTATGTAAAATAGAGCGTAGATTCACCTTAATCACTGATTCAGCAGACGGACATGTTCTGTTTGCCATCTTTAGTTTGTCTGCGTTCTTTGGCGTTTCTGCATCCTATATTTGGCCCAGAGGAAGCTCAGGGTTATGAGTGAGATTTTTGTGCTGTTTATGTTCTATCAGCTGAGGAATGATATTAAATTCCTGTCTGTGGCAGCCCATTTCCAGCTGAAGGGCTTCAGATACACACAGCATGAGGAGAAGGAGAGAAGGAGACAGGGAGGAGCACAGCTACTCATCAGCCAAGCATTTCCTCTCTTTCTTTTTCTCTTTTCCTCTCTTGCTGTTTCTCCTTTACTATGTCAGTCTCTCCAGAGCACTTCCTGTCATAGTTCGGCCACTTCCTGTTACTGTAAACAAAGTCGTTGTCCAGGAGAAGGCTTGACCCTTCCCAAATGGCTTATATTTTATAGGCAAAATATAACTTCTTTTAGTTCTTTGATTTTTAGGGTAAGTTGTGAAATTTTAGACAGATTTTGAGATATTCACCCTTAATCCTGTTATAATCAAGAGCATTGGTTACTTCCAACTTTCTTCAGGAGAAAGGGCTGTTCTTATTTTGTTCTTTGATAATAGTTCATTTAGTTAATGAGTGTCTTACTGGACTAAGTACATGTTTAGACCCATTTAATGAAGTGTTTCATAGATAAAGTCACAGCAAACAGTCAGAGATGTAGAAATTCCTTAGTCAATTTCTGAATGATTTTCTTTAAATCAAAAGATTATAGTCATTTATCCTTTTGCTTCCATTTGTTTTCTAGCCAAAAGGGTCTTCAGGGAAGTATTGACATCTGAGAAAGACACTGCAAGTGAAATGCAGTCGCTCCATGCAATACATGATGCATTTGAGATGCTGCCTGTCTGATATCTGAGAATGAGGAATCTGATTGGCCCTTTCTATTCTGGAGTTTGGCCAATCGGGTGTTTGATTCTGTCTGAATGACTGAGAGAATGAAGTGTCAGCTTGAGTTTCAATAATGCTAGATTGAAAACATAGTTTATTTACCAAGCACAGCCTGACACACCCTAGAGTGTTTAAATATCCAAATTTGTGGTTGACCAATGTGGATTTCTAAATGGCAAATCTGGAATTGCAGATGGTCATCATTACCTTTGTCACTTCCTGTTCCTGGTGCTGCATGGTTTTATTATTTTTAAATTATTTAATATATAAAATAAGTATAGATATATATATATATATATATATATATATATATATATATATATATATATATATATATTTGCTAAATTACTTATGTAATAATTTTATATGGTTACTAAATTATATTAAAACAATGTATTAATATGTGGATGATTAAATATTAATATAAAATATAAACAAATATTATAAATAACTTATTCTATATAATCATAACTAAATTATTTATTTTATATAATAAATACATCTAATAATATTTGAATGATTAAATATTAATATAAAATAGAAATAAATATTTTAAATTAAAATAATTTATTATAAATAATAATTATTAATAATTAATGATTGTTTTGATATAATTGTTTTGTTATTAATAATTCTAATTCTAGTAACAATTATAATAAAATGGAATAACTATATAAATGTAAATAATATATCCAAATAAAATTAATAATATATTAACATAAAAAATTATAAATATATGTATTACTAAATAATTATATTTAAGCAATATTAATTTATTTTATATAATAATTATTAAACATATGAATAATTTTGTATTAAATAACTCAAATAAAATATCAGTATAATTGTTTAAATATATTAATGTAAAATATAAATATATATATAAATACAATATAATATATATATATAATATAAATACAAATATAAATATGATTATAAGTATGCTTAAGTTGTTTATATTTAATTATGTATTATTTATAAGGATTATTGTTTAAAGTTTTATTACATCAGTTATAATTAATATATTAATGTAATTTCTTAATATTAAAATATTTTTGGTAATTTTATTAATAATGTAAACGCTTATGAATATAAAATATTAATAATACATATATTTAAATATTTAATATAAGTAATTAAAAAATATGCACAAATGTTCTATATTTAAAATATAATTCTGTAAATAATTAAGAAATTATTTAAATTAAATAAGTATTTAAGTAACACTTAGATTGTTCTTAATCTCATAACATTTCATAGACATAACAAAACACTTTGACATAACAAAACATTTTGTTATGTCTATCTTAAAATTGAGAAAGTGTCGTTTTTGGCACTTTTTCATTGCATTAGACACTTGATATCCTCTTATCACAAACTGTGTTTGCGTCATGAAACCATGTGATGACGCAAACCCTCTAATGTGAAGACTGCACCCCCCAGTTGCCAAACAGACACTCGTGAGAAAATACACACACATCCTGCGCTTCAGGTTTTATTTAATTTCAGGCCACATTTGGTGTGTAATGTAAAATATGATTCCATTGCACCATGAACATGTTAAATGATGAATGTGCTGGGATGCTGGCATCCTGTCAGCACTGCTCTCCAGAGAAGTGTGTGTGTGTATAATAATTAGGTTTGACTCCATGGTTTTACTCCGGTTAGTCTCTGCAGGGTTTCTCCTCCCTCCAAGGACTTCACTCTCTCCCAAACACATGTGTGCGCTTAACTCAGAAAATAAATGATTATGCTCTTGCTGAAGTGCTGGAATCACATTCTGTATGGGGGCCTTGTGTAACTAATATAGAAACTAAACAAATACCCAACAAAAAAAATGTGAGAAAAAATTCTCAAAGGTTTTAGTGTCATTACTACATTAAACTACTATATATAATGTTAATTATAATGCATAATTATGCAATGGGGAATATTTGTGGGTGCTGATAATCCCAAATAACTTATGTAACTTGACCAGTAAAAAGTGTCCGACATTATTTTAAATATATCTAAGTTACATATATCTATTCAGAAAAAGTGCAAGAATATTCATCTAAAATAATTCTGTAATTTCAGCTTCAGAATCATGAATATTGTATGTATATGTCACCATTGTCCTTGGGTTACAAGCACCAAGTCCAAACATATTCATTTAAACCCACAATGTAATATCAAAGTTAGCATTTTAATCAACAGTACATTTTTTGTTAACCTTTTACCATATGTCTTGAAGTATCGCAATAATATCGTATCGTGAGTTCAGTATCGTGATATGTATCGAATCGTGACATGAGGGTATCGTTACACCCCTACTAGATTTTGTTGTTGTTGTTGTTGAGCCAGGGATTAATTAGCCTGCTATGCTTTAGCTCCTAGCGTTAGCTTAATCAGTTAGCTAAGCTTGCAATGTATAATGGAATTTTGGCTAGCTTTCATTGTATTCTTTTCTAACTGTTGCCCTGCCATGACAGCTGTTGACCTGAACGATAAACTGTCTGAAGAAGACAATAAATGCTAATGACATTTCAGACTATATTGAAGCATAGCTAGCTAGAAAATTAGCATTCAGAGTATATTTTGCACCTATCTTTTTTAACATAAGTACATTTCTAACCAAAGATAGTTGAAATAGCTACTGACAGCAGTGCAATAACAATTAGCAAATCTCCTGAATCAGATTCTTAGTGGCTGAAAGCATGACTTCTGCAGCATTGCGATCTATACCTTGCGAATCCCTCAGGAATAGAAAAAGCCCAATTGTCATCAGTTTCCACAAGCACAGTAGTGTTGCATTGTTTCATAATTAATTGGGACTCAGCACAAATTCAGTCCTTGTAATCCCCTAAATGCCACTGTAACTCTTGTTGTCAGTCGGCGTGCCTCCGTCCTGAGGTAAATCTTCACTGGCTTATGGTGAATACACTGAGGTTTTAGTGTCCTTCAAAGTGTGTGGTGGTGTTTGTGAAGATGGACAGGCGTGAGGAATGCTAGGGAAAAGTCTTCATTGATATGTAGAGGGTTTCTCGAGAGCCGGCCCGACCTGAATGCGAAACAACACAGTTCATTTACTGAGGACTTTGTTTAAGCCTCTGCTAATCCAGACCTCCCAACAGGAATGAAGCTTGGCATCATTTTCTTCTCTCTTTTGGAGAGATACATTTGAGTTTACTAGCTGTGAATTCTTTCTTTTTGTGTATTCATGTATGCAAATACAATTCTGAGTGTAATTGGAACAACAATGTGATGTGTTCTCCTTTGACATTTGGTACGCCAAATAAAGTGAGTGCACATGCTTCAGCACAATGACTGCTATGATGTTCTAAAACATTTTATATAACATTTATATGTGTGTCAGTGTGCAAAATAATTTGTGGCTTCTTGTTTGTTTACTTCCTTAGTCCCTAGATCTCAGAATGATCCAGTTTGTACTGAGGAATATGTTTGATAAAGAGGTTTGTAATGTCAGACTCATTTGTGTTAGCTGATCCCTGTCAGGCAGAATGACCTATTCACGTAGAGACGATAAATGAAGTCTGTCATTTAATGGACTCCTGAAATTAGCCTCTCATGGACACTTTGAAATATTATCTTCCACCCACACCCCTCTGCACTTTACCTGAGTAAACCTTTTGTTTTAGAGTCAGTGGTGAAGTATGGACTCACTGGCGGGGCAGTGGAGGGAGAAATTGCTTTGTCCTCTGCATAAACACGAGGTGGTCATATACCAAATGATGAGCAATCGGCAGAAATCGCACTTGTCTTATTCGCCCAATTAGCTTGTCAATGTTATATAAAATTCCTCCCCATCATCAATAGAGAAAAATTATAAAATTTAATTACCGCAGGCTGTAATGTGCCATGTTATCTCAGTTACAGCCCCAACGCCACGTTTTGGAAATGTAATTATAATAATTCATTTGAAATGACAGGTGTGTTAATGCGAGGCGGAAAGATAATGCCGCTCTATTTGAATAAATCAATTCAGCCAAACACTGTTTTATCTATATGAAGCTATCTGAAGGAGTGCTTCAATTTAAACCCATGAGGTTTCTGTAGAGCTAACAATGTATCTAAGAGCATCTTAATTCCCTGGCCTCCATCTTGAAGTGCTTTCGACTCATCTTCAGTGAGTTACGTGCTCCATCTGAGATAAGCGTTCTCTTGTCTTATGGGACACCCGAGAGTCGTGGTTTACAAGTGTTTCATGTTGTAGACGGATGGGTACAAATGTTTCTGTGGCTGAATGTTATGGGGTTGTGCCTACTGGGGAATTGCAAGATTTAGATTTTCGTTTTCAGTTCCATTAATGGTTCTTGTAGAAATATTGAGTGTTGTTTTGTATTGCACAGCACAATTCCATCCATTTTGGCAGAAATATTAGCATGTTTTTAATTGTTAATGGAACCAAAGTCATTTATCTTTTTTGTTTAGTTTTTTTATGATTTTTTAAAACATTGCCTTTTCATAACCAACTATTTGCGCAATTGCAAATGTTTCTAGCTACACAAACACATATTTTCAAAGTCTGGCTTTGAAGTATGACATTTAAAATCATATTTGAGCATTTCAGTGAAATTTTGTGGACAAAAAAAGTAGGTTTGCACTTATCAGAGCATGTGAGCGAGAAGCAGACCAGCGAACGAGAGTAGCGTCATTTTAGCAGTGTTGCCCAGCATAGCCACACCAAGTCACAGTACAGTAGGACTATGCACACAGAAACAAGTCTACTGCTAGATAGAAATTTCGTGAAAATGGCTAGAGCAAGAGTGAAATCTGAGCGCTGAACACTGCGGACAGTATATATTTTCAACTCAGATTTTTGGCCATGAACCAAAACTGCAACTTTCGATAATTTTTGGTGGCCGAAATTATCCCTACAAGAATGTGTAGTAATGTTTGAAGCACTTCTCACTAAAAAAATCACTTTTAAACCAATTAGCTTTTTGATGGTCAAAACAAATTTCTTGAGACCAATTTTCACATAAGACAAATCTGCGGAAGTTTGTTCCCCCTACTCTCGTGAAACTCCCGGTTGTGTGGATTCCTATATAAATGTCTGGAAATTGCTGCAAACTATAGTTAAAGGGACACTCCACCCAGTCGCATTAAGCTTTCCATTGTTAAAAACCCAGTCATACTATTGAATGGTCATCCAACACTCTCTCATTTTTTGACATTTCCAAAACGAGAGAAATCCACTATTTACCTTTTCTACTTCTTCCTACAATGACGCAAAAATCACAATTTTACGTCATTGTTGGAGGAAGTGTAAGAGAGGGGAATTTCTGTAAAGACTACAAGCACTAGATCCCACCCTTTCAAACCCGCCCATAGAGGGTTGGACCTAATCTGCTAACAGACCAATCACAGATCAGTGCCAGTGCGTTTGATTTTATTGGCAGAAACTTTTTGAAAATATGAACGAAGGTACTGAATACGCAGGCGGATGCATTATGAAGGATCGGGATTACACATAGTGTCAGCCATTTTTTGGAAGCTAAGCTAGCAGGCTCTTGTTCTGTGGAGAAAGCTGAGTAGTAACTTTAGGGGTTACCGTCAGCTTTTGCTTTCTGCAGTCGCCATGCATTGTTTACATGTAACTGAATTCTTCAATCTAAGTTTCAATCTAACTGAATTCATTCTGATTGGTGAATCTGAATGTAGAGTTTACATGAACGCTAAACAAGTGATCGGTTGATGTGCGTTTTAACATTGCTAAGAAAGTTCCCGCTCCTCCGTTAGAGATACGAGACCGGTAACTTGCGTCTCACAGGTGTCGCTCATCAGTACTGACGCCACCGTGTCATTCTCCCGCGGCCCTCACTCGTCCTGCTCACCACAGTAAACAGAATGAATGGCAACTGTAGAACGCAAAGCCGAATCTTCCGGACATTTTGGGCGATCTCGAAACACATTTTCAGGCGGACTCATCACAGAGACTCACTAGTAGCCTACATTGTTGTTTACCTACTGCTCTGTTACCGGTAGGCGTGGCCTCCAAGGGCAGCGAAGCAAGTGCATTCTGGGAGTTGTTGTCTTTCATCCACATAAGCCAAAAATACATTTTCTGGCTTTTCTCAGTCTAGAAAGCTCCAAATTCAACAATAATTTCACATTTCTTCTACACAAATTACCAATACACATCTTTCAAGAGGTGGAATGACCCTTTAAGTGTGACTGTACCCTTAGACCGTAATTCATAATAGCAATTTGAGTCTGAAATTGTCAGATCAATGGCTTGTTTTATCACTAAAGTCTGCGAAAATAGACATGGGTTGGTAGGAAGATACAGGGATTATAGGAAGGAGACACTAGTCTTCAGTCATTGAAGTGCCCCAGGTGCTGTTCTCAGCAACCATGATTGCATCCTTGTCAGTTCACTAGGTTTCTAATCAACTTTATTTGTTGGTGCTCCTAGTATTAGAAGAACCATAGACCTTGAAGCATTTCTCCAGCTCTTAGAGAGTTGTGGAGGTCAGTCGTCAGTGCCATCATTTTTTTTACAATTTCATGTCATCGAGGAATGCACTTTCTCCATCAACTTTTGATGGCCTGAATTATGAATGAAATAAAAGCATGGGGGAGATTTTTGAGGGTTGGACTGAAGAAAGACAAGTCTGCTTCGGCATCTTATGATAAAAAGAAATGGACGTTTAAAAGGGTTTGAATCTTTCCACGGGTCTTTTGTGTGAAAGACTTTTAAAACATTCATGCCAGAGATGCTTTCCTTCTTTTGAAGGGTTCATTAAGCTTTTAAATAACAGACATGAAAGTTTCTTCCATGGCCTTCATGGATTTCCTTCCAAAGAGCCTTTTGAAAGTATTTCTAAAGCATTTTTCACCACAAAATTGTGCATTCATATAAGTAGAAGTAGTTGTCATTTCAACCTCATTTAGGCTATTACTTTCTGAGGATAACTTTTGTGTAGAAATTACATTATTATCTGCTACTTGGACTTACTTGGCCCTTTGGTCTTGTTTGATATTCTTTTCATGCTTCTGTGATTATTTAGTCCAACTAATTATAGCTTGTTTTACATCTGTGTGTTGTTTTGCATGTCTGTCACGTCAAGAGCAGATTAATAGTGCTCATCATCTCAGACAGCAGTTGAGGCAATCATGCATGGAAATTGGGTCTGTTTCGTCTACCCCCAAAGCCAAACTTTTGCTCATCTTAAGAGAGCATAAATCATAACAGGCTCTAATTCGCAACAAACTGCAAATAATGATAATTTTATACAGCACTATTATGGGAGTGTGCAAAAAGTCTGTGTTTTTTTTTATGGAACCATGCTGACACAAAAGGTAATGCATTCACTTTTAGGATGGTATTTATTCAGTTTCATCACCCAGCGGTGTTTTAGTTTGTTTAATTGATGGAACCCCTGCTGCACCATATGCATGTGATTTTTAGTTCAAGGTGTCCTTTGATATGCTTTGATATCTTTCTTTCTGAACCTGGCAAATCAAACGCTCTTACCTGTGATAAAAGACCTGTTTAATCCAGATATCAGGTCTATAAATTAGTACATTTTACATTGTTGTTGTTTGATGCCAATGTAATATATTTAAGGGATTTTATTACAGTGTTATAGTGTGGTAAATGTGCAATAATATTGTTCCATAAAGCCCTATGGATCTTTAAAAGCTACAATAAGTGTCATTTATGCTGAAATAAATTATAGTAGGCAGTAAAAAAAACAGTAAAAGCGGGATTAGTTACATTCGCTGAAAATGTTGTCTCTGAAATGGCATTAAATTTGAATAAAAGATGATGGTTTTGATGTTGTTTGGGGTAACGTACACAATAATACCAGGAATGTGCAATGATTTCGTCACTAAGGAATTTTCTGAGAGGTAAAAAAAAGTTCAAATGAAGGTCAAAGATTAAACACATATTGTCATATCTGGAGGTGGCAGCACCTTGTTATGGTTGTTTTATTGATTGTTCACCTCCTTTGTCATCCCTTTGCTATAGATATTCCATCAGTTAAACCATGATGTGACATTAAACCATGAAGAGCATTAAAAATGATGTGACCTTTAACCATGAAGAGCATTAAAAATATTGAGATTCTATCAGGATCTTTTGTTTGAGTTTTGAACTAACATTTTCTGACTCAAGTTTTCATCTACAAACTAGACAACAATGCATTAGCCTCTTCCAAGATAACTTAAAAGTAATCAACTTTAAAGATCTTTTATCTCATGCAGTACATTCTGAGTTACATCTCTCGTCCCTTTAGCTACACCACACTAATCTCTGGGCACAATCTCTCAGAAAAGTTTTATGATCCAGTCATCTGATTGCAGCATGTCTCATTATTCTCAGTGCATCAAGCGTTTGTCCTGCCACACAAAGCTAATCAAGTGTCCTTTTTGTTTTCCCAGCAGGAAAAAAATAAAAAACTGCCAGTGTGTGATTGTCAGTATTGGAGCTATGGTAAAATAGCTTAACCAATGCAAGATGGCCGCCCACAGGATCAGAGTAACCAACAACAACAATGTGCTCCCTAGATGTAAATCAGAGGGCACTCTTATTGACCTTGATGAGGGACTGACTGAGGCGAGTCTCATAGATGTCAAAGGTCAGTTTATTGCACTGCAAATAAATAAAAGGGACACCTAATATGGTTGTGCCATGTACATCGCAAATCAGTAATTATTATTAATATGTTTATCTTTACAGTGCCTTCACCCAGTGCCTTGCGTTTGGCCCCCTCAACGTCATTTGGGACTGCACGGGAAGTGGTCGCCATAAAGGATTACTGTCCATCCAGTTTTACCACTCTAAAGTTCTCCAAAGGTGATCATCTCTATGTGTTGGACACATCTGGTGGGGAATGGTGGTACGCCCACAACAACCGAGAAATGGGATACATTCCTTCGACATACGTCCAACCGATCAACTACAGGAACTCATCTCTAAGTGACAGTGGGATGATTGACAATCTTGGGGACTGCTCGGAGGAGGGAGCAAAAGAGCTGGACCTGCTGGGGGAGTGGACTGGAATGTCGCTGAAGCCCTCCATGCCTTATGACAACAACAACCCCTTCTCTATGCTCTCCTCAACCAACCCATTCCTAAATGGGTCCATGGATGATGTCCTCGATCAGAACAGTAATGAGAAGACTAACCAATGCAACAGCATGGATTTGCTTTTCTTTGACATGCCTTCAGATCCCATCTCCACCAACAGCAACACAAAAGCGTACAGCAATAGTGTTTTTGATGGAACATCCACCAGCGCTAATCTTGATGCCTTGCAGATGCTTCGCAAGGACAATCCCTTTTTCGGAGCAAAAGATCTTACAGTTTATCAGAGTTATCAATCTTACAAGCTCAGTCAAATCCTCCATTGCCTTCATCAGGGTTTTTTACAGGACTTAAAGCTCCCTCACCGGAGCAGTTTCAGAACAGAGAGGACTTTAGGACAGCCTGGCTAAACCATCGAAAGTTGGCACGCTCTTGCCATGACCTTGAGTCCCTTGGGCAGAACCCAGGCTGGGGTCAAACGCAACCAGTAGAGACTAACATTGTCTGCAAGTTGGACAGCTTTGGAGGGGCAGTCCAGCTCCCAGATACGCATATCAGTATTCATGTTCCTGAAGGCCATGTTGTAGTGGGAGACACTCAGCAAATCTCTATGAAGGCTCTACTGGATCCTCCTTTGGAGCTGAACAATGACAGATGCTCGACTGTCAGTCCTGTAGTTGAAATCAAACTAAGTAACATGGAGATAAAGTCATTCATTACCTTAGAGATGAAGGTATCTGTCACGGCTAGGACAGAAAGTCCAATGGCTGAGGTTTTGTGTGTAAGAAGTGACTGTAAAGAGGGTCCATATTCTCCTGTTCCACAAGCATACATTTATGGTGATACGATTCAGGTTCAGCTGGACAACTTGGAGCCCTGCATGTATGTAGCCGTTGTTGTCCAGACCCAACATGTTTCCTTCAATTCATCTGTTTGGGATCATATGGTGAAGAAAGTTACATTGGGCCTCTACGGGCCCAAACACATTCATCCATCTTTTAAGACTGTGGTGGCCATTTTTGGCCATGACTGCGCCCCAAGACTCTACTAGTCAGTGAGGTTGGGAAGCAAGCAAAGGCTGCCCCTCCAGTTTCACTACAACTGTGGGGAAAGCACCAGTTTGTCCTTGGCAGGCCTCAGGACTTGCTGATAGGTATGTACTCTAACATGTCAAACTATGATGTCAAGGCTAATGATCAGGCTAGGGTTGTTCGTGGGTTTCAGATCAAACTAGGCAAGGTGAGCCGGCTCATCTACATGATTACGTCTCGGAACGCAGATGAGATTTCCGACTTCACGTTACGTATCCAGGTTAAAGATGATCAGGATTGCATCCTTGCACAATTTTGCGTTCAGACACCACAGCCACCCCCTAAAACTGGGATACGGAACAGCGGCCAGAGGCGGTTCCTAAAGAAAAAGGAAGTTGATAAAATTATTTTGTCTCCTCTTGCCATCACCACCAAATACCCACAGTTTCAAGAGCGCTGCATTACCAACTTGAAATTTGGCAAACTGATCAAAACTGTTATCAGGCAGACCAAGAATCAGTACTTGCTGGAATATAAAAAAGGGGATATTATCGCCCTACTCAGCGAGGAGAAGATCAAACTCAAAGGACAACTATGGACCAAAGAGTGGTACATTGGATACTATCAGGGAAAGATTGGGCTTGTACATGTCAAAAATGTGCTTGTCTTGGGAAAGGTTAAGCCTATATACTTTTGTGGGCCAGACCTAACAACCACAATGCTGATGGAACAAATCCTGAAGCCCTGCAAGTTTCTAACTTACATTTATGCCTCTGTGAGGACAATACTTATGGAAAATCTGGGAAACTGGCGAGCATTTGCTGATGCTCTGGGCTATGTGAATCTTCCTTTGACGTATTTTTGCAGAGCAGATCTGGATAGTGAACCAGAGAGGGTTGCCTCAGTGCTGGAGAAACTAAAGGAAGATTGCCTCAACATGGAGACCAAAGAGAAGAAATCTTTTCAGAAGGAACTGATGATGGTAAGCCTATGTGTGTGTTGGTTTGTCCAAACTTTGTAGTTTTCAAACTATTGTAGTTGTGTTTGCTTTTAGAATACAGGAAAAGCCCTGGTCTAAATTGAGAACTATTGGGAATTTGGCCACAAAATACTTGATTTAAACTTATTTTTATGCAGTTCTGCTTATCTGCCTTTTCTCTTATTAGTGCTTGGGGCTAATTCTGATGAGAGTGCACTTAGCTGCTCTGTGCTGCCTTTCTTATCTACTGCTGTGGAAACCTGCAAGTACAGCAGTTGGATCCCTTCTTGGCTCACTCACTTTCTGACTAAAAGAAAGATTGCTCCTGTATTAGTTTTTTTATCACTGGGCACAGGCTGTCCAGGGTTGGTATGTGCAGTACAAAATACCATGGTTAAATCCTCAATGTCCAGAAATATAACTCTTTGGTGTCCTTAAAAGGTTAGTTAATCTAAAAAAGAAAATTGTCTTCTTTTACTCACCACTTTTGCTCATGTTCATACAAACCTTTATGTCTTTCTTAAATGTGAACTTAAATGATCTGGTCCTCACACAAAGTTATTTGTATGTCTTGAGAAGACTTACAAAATTGTTCACAAGTTATATAGAACACTTGGATCCTTTCTTTTAATGTTAGACCTTTTTTAAAGCCCTAGACCTCATTCACTTTCATTATGTTGAAAAGAAAAAAAGTTGTACTAGATTGGAAAGACATTAGTGGGAGATTTTTGGGTGAACTACTCCTTTAGTTTGTTAGTTACTTTTTTTTACACTATTGTGTTACTGTCACCACTAGGGTTTAGTTACTGTCAGAACAGCACAGCACAGTAGACATTTACATACTTTCTACTAGCATTGACCAGTATATCATTTATAAGTAAACATGTTTGCAGCCCACTTTTGTCAGCTTGGGTCTTGCAGATCTGAGGAGATGGTGCATTGAGAAAGATATGTTTTCACCTGTGTAGTCTGGACAGCAAAAGAGAGAACAGATGTAGTAAGTCCAGTCTTATCTTTAGCAAAATGGCTGTAACATCTTATCTTGGATAAAAAATACTAATGCAAGTTTTGCTATAGTTATTTTTGAAGGTCCACATAGAGATTCTGACTAGTCTCTGACCCTCAGTGTTAAAGTGATATATCCCTTGCTGGAATCTTCATTTTTATATTACCTCCACAACAGACAGAGCTTTTGTTAAAGTTAAATTATTCAAGACTTGAGTGGACTGGAAGCGCCTGTTATACCTCAACAATTGTTAGCGTCTCTTTCATAGTGTTCTGCTGGCTGAGAGGGAGCTTCATCATTGTTGCCCTGCCGTGCTTCTAGTGCTGACACATTTATCAAGTGGAGATGAGGCTATTATTCCCAAGGCCTGACGTCAGAGGCTAGCCAATTGTCTTTCGTGGTTGTGAATCGATTTTGAAATTGCAGCCTTTAGTCCCTGATGGACACACGGCCTTTCCTTGCCTCGCTCTTGCTATTATTTAGTGATTTGTCTTTTTGAGTTTGGTAATTACGCCCAATGCTTCTGAGTCTGGTGACATTTTGAGCTCTGAAAACAATGAGATGGAAGAAATTTTGCTCAGCGTTAAGTCTGACAGGCCAGCTATTAAGCTTAGCAGAGCAATTTATAAGTCTTTCAAGCTAATTCCCGTTGCTATTGTGATTTAACAATTCTGTATGCTGCCTCAGTATCCTGACTAACAGTTAGCTTTCCACAAACACAAAAGTGCTTTGCCTAAATCCATAAATATATGACTTTTCCTATTAGGCCAAGTTTTATTAAGTCAAATGGCAGCCCTCTTTACTCAAGTGGCAAGTGGTGCGTTTTCAAAGCTTGTATGCTAGGTGGTTGGCTAGGCCTTCTGGAAGCTTCCAAAGAGTGAAAGAGCTTGGCAGTTGCCATAGCCATATCTAAACACTCCTAAAAATAAAAATAAATAGCACTCCAAGGCCACCAGGCTAGTAAAGAAATCAAGCTAAACTGAGCCATTTTAAATGAGCTTGGTTTAAATATTTGGAGTGGACAAAGCTGGGGTTATCGCCACCTCACAGTCAGCCACCTGCTTTGGGCTTGGTGCAGCTTCTTTGTGTAAATGTCACTGTAGTTACAATAGCCAAAGCGTTGTAAGATAGCATTTATATTTGTTGTGTTGTCATTTTTTAGTTCTGGAGAGATCGAGCTATTTCTAAATAGCGTATTTTATCTCAGCTTGCTGACAGTTTTGTCTATCTGTCTGGTTTAAACTAGCCATTTCTGGCCCTAAGGGTTAAATAATGCATTTATAAGAGATTTCCAACAGTTTGTGTCTGAGGACTGGCTGAGCCCTGACATTTTTCTCAAATAGCCATGGTGTAGTGGGACGCATTTTACATGCTTCTTTAGAAATCAATGTGAAACATGACCTTCACCTCTCCCTGCCCTCTGGTAGCATAGCCAAAATTAGATTATTTTTCTGTGGCTGTTCGACCATAACCGCAAAACTCATTTTACAGTCTTTATTGTGAGTGAAAGTAGTATATTGACGCATTATGTGCCTGTTGCAGTATTCAGCAGTATCATTTAGCTCTATTGAGTTTCAAAGGGAAAAGCTGAAACTTTGCACTCGCTCTCGCCGACTTACTCGCATTCTAATTTGCATACTATCTGTACGCATTGACAGATGTTTGTAATATATAAACCTCAATGTTAAGAAATAATAAAAATGAAAGAGGTTTAGCTAGTAGAAAACGTTAACACTGAAGTTTTGTTAGATTTTAGCTAAATGCTAACGCTCAACTCATGCTATATGTATATATTTATGTTTGTGTATACCTATATAAAATGTATTATACATTTCTAGCATGATTTTATCATTAGCGTCATGAAAGGAATTTAGCTAGATGCTTGAACATTTAAATATTAACACTAAAGTTGTATTTTCAATTTTAGCTTGGTGGAAATGCTCAAATCATGCTACAAGTGTGTATTTGTGTGTATGTGATATTGATATAATCAATAGTGCATTTGCTTTAGCATTAGTGCTAGTGAATTTGCATTTTCAAAAGAAAAGAAAAATTAAATCTTAAAGGCAATTGGCTTTGTTTGGCTATATACATACTTGCTCGAGTAGTTCGCTGTTCGTACTTTTAAATGCCTCATATAAGTATCCATTGTCTCAGTCTCATAGCTCAAATGTGTCAGCAAGACCCATTAGCATTCATCACAGTAACCTTTTCAGAACCGCATTCCAAGACTTTGACTTATGCTAACTGCACTTCTGCATGAACGATTCAAGACAGTTGGAATTATTACTAAAATATTTCAGTGTTATCAAGACCTTACCTAATAAATAACGTCTTACAACTTACAACAAGACAATGGTCTTGTTGATAAAAGAGTTACTCTTTCCATCTGCACAGTGAGTCCTGACAGCAGACATTTGCCATAAATTTATTTCCTTAACCCTGCAGACTACAAACCACGTTTACCTCACGGCTCTCAGTCAGATCTGTCAGATCTGTGTCCTGTGGTGCCAACGGTTGATCTTGGCAGGTGTAATCTATCTGATGATGTGGGAAACCAGGTAATGGGAGGATGCCAAGGGAGGTCAAGATAAATACAGCAGCTATGATTTGTTTTCCATGACGGTGGATGTCATGATTAATCACTTGGTAATTGATTGCTTGAGATATAAAAGTAAAATGCAAACCTAGATCAAATTTTGGAAAGATTGATAACAAATATTATATAGTTAAATTCTAGAACTGAAAAAAGTTCGGGAAGTTATTCAAAATTTGAAAAGTAATGGAAATGTAGGCTATACAGTGAATACAATCCAAAAGTCTAAGATAGCTTGTTAATTTTATTCTGTTTTGTATTTTTCAAATTTTTTCTAATCTAGATGTGTTCATTACAAATTACATTATTGGCATAATTTTGAAATCTGGCATATGAAATTCTTTCAAGGGTAACTAAACCCCTGGTCAGAGTTTGACTCCACCCACTGGCAATATTTGAAAAATGCTGAAAAAGTGGGCGGACCCCAGCGGAGATAGAGGGGACGAAATAGATGCTAAAACACTCTATCCTGATCGTTTTCAATACTCGCAATTCCAAATCCTGACTCGCTACAGTGGTTTTGACAAAACAAGCTGGTTTTTGTACTGCCAAGGGCGTAGCTCGTACCAAGAGCGTGGTGAGCTGAAACGTGCGTACGCCACGAAGAACCGCTAACATCCAATAGGAAAATTCAACTGCAGTAGCCACCGTTCAACCTGAAGAGGGCAGCACTAAGGCGTTTTTACACCATATATTGTAGAAATAAAACACTTTATACACAAATATCAAAAAAGTTACTCGAATCAATGACTGGTATTAATAAAGATACATTCTTACAGATCATCAACTAAAAAAAGTTGGTTTAGGGTTTAGTTACTCCTCTAATGATTTGTTTAAATGAATATTTTCAATATGGTTTCAGACTTTTGCTGTTATTGCTTTTAAAATCATGCTTGAGCACCGAGGTCCTCGTTCACTTTTTTTATTGCGTCTTCCACAAAAGAAAGAAAGTCATACAGAAAGACATGAGGATGAGTAAGTGATGATTGTCATTTTGGGTGAGCTATTCCTGTAATATGTTGGCCGGAATGCAGAACAAATCTGATATTAAACATTCTCCCGCACAGGCAAAAAGCCTTTCAACTAGAAAATAAAACTCTGCTCATTATTCTTGTCACTAGAGAGATAGAAAATCCTTGGCGGGTTCATTTTATTCAGTTTTACAATGAAGAAAGAAAATCTTTCATATTCCTCCCACTCATCAGCTTGCCTCCCCCCATGCTGTTTCTTTTCTTTCCATCTTTTAGCTTCCCATCCTTTTCTAAACTACCAAAATGCAGGATGTCACAGCAGGCATCTAAACTGTAGAAAACGAGATGCCACCATTCCTAAGCTCACAGTTCAATTTCATCTGTCCATCATTCCCATCAGGTTGTCTCAGATGAAAGTGGATGAAATTGTGCAGAGGACGAGTGGTATGTACACGCCATTAAATTTCCGAGCCAAACAAAGCAAAATGTAGATCTACAACTGGGGAGCGAATTTTTATTTTTTATTTTTTGTTTAGGATGGTAGGGGAAGACTCGTAAATGCTATTAACCCCAGTGATGAGTATGTTTAGAGACAGGCTTGGGGTTGGTCCAATATTTATACAGTAATTTAGCGTTAAGTCAACGGCGTTCATAAACACGCTGAAAAGTGATTATGCGCGTTGATAGCACGCCAAAAATGGAAATACGAATTGCCGTGTCATACATATGTCATTTAATGAGATCAGTCTGTTATACGGCAGAAATAGGAAGGGTAGTATGCTATTCCAACAAGGGGTGGTTGATTATGATTTCACTTTTCTAACTTTAGTTGCTGTGTCATGTTGCTGTTTGAGCATAAACAACATCTGCAAAGTTACAACGCTCAAAGTTCGAAGCTAACGCCGCCCTCACACTGGCAGTTGAAATCAGCTCCGATGTGGCTACGAAACGACCGGAAGTAATTCATTTCCTGTGAAGATTCGCAGACCGCATGCGAATGGGTCCGAAACGGGTCCGAACCGAGTGCGGTGCGAAGAAAATCGTGTCCGTTGGTCATTCGAATGCGTTCAAAAATTTGAACTCTTGCGAAAAGCTACGGACGGTTCCTATCCAAAAATTCCAGCGGAAGTTGAGCGTTGCTATGGTACTGATAAACAAACCTGAATTATTAACGTTTAATACAATAAATAATGATTTTATAACGAGAAGTTGTCATGTCATTTTTTTAATTTCATGACTTTCTAACGTTATTAGGGGGGCAGTTAATACAATTAAATTGTAGGCAGACATTAAACTATTGATCACCATATCACAGTTTTTAGTCGACCTGACATGTCAGCAGCCTTCCTTTTAATATGTCTAATATAACCCTCATCAGAGAGATCATACAGAACTGACAGAATCAACCTTTCTCTCTTTTGTTCTACCCGCGTCCGACGCTTTTCACTGTGTAGTACGACGTCCGTTGGGAACGTATTGCGTATTACGGAGCTGATTTCAACTGCCAGTGTGAAGGCGGCGTAAGGAAGATATTTGGACTACAACAAACAACTGGTAGGGACGAGATTCCTCCCGGTGTTAGTGACATCACTAACCCTAAAATTTACATAAACCCCGCCCTGGGAACACAAGCGATTTTATAGATTACCATGACAGTATATGCTAATCAAATTGCTAGTTGTGAATTTTGATCTTTAAAACTTCACAGAACTTTTATATTTACAAACAGCTAAATCACTCACTACACGAAAGGTAATAATATTCGAAAAAGCTATAAAAATGTATTCTTTGTATGGCAAACCTTTGAATTTTATCCTCAGATATTTGCTTACATAACTACACCTTCCCAAATCCAATTGTCTTCTTGTTTGTACATTGAAGCACCGTATTGAGCTTGGCATCGATGCACTCTGATATTGTTTGACTACGATAACGTTGTGGCAGTGGCAACAATGCAGTTTACTTAGAGTTCTGATATTTGCTCAATTCCAAACAGCATCATCCATTTTAATCTCATTAAAACAGTCACATTCCGAACAGGTGGCCTGCTGGCCTACGGAATGTTGTGTGTTCTAATTCCGTAACATTCCTTTGTAATGGATAGGCAGAAGAATTCTGATAATGCCTGTGGTCCCATTCCTTCACGATTCATCATTTTCTTATTAACTAGGTATTTCAGGAGGTATTCTGGTCCAATTGGATGCATCTGTATTGCTTTTGTTACATTCCAACCGCACTCCAGTAGGGACTTTACATTCCTGTGAGTCTGGAATCTGGATATGTATTCTAGCGAGGTGATGTTGTAATTCAGGCTCTCCATTTTCAAGTCAGATTTTAATCAGAAAGACGGATAGGAAGCCATTTATGCTTTAGTAGACATCTAATTGAATTTGCATATTCGTTTTCCCAGGCCTATAAACCAAAACATCCAATCAATTATGCTTTCATTGTGTTTTGTACCTATTTGTTTTTTCTTTATTTAACTTTTGGGCTTGAGTACTCTGTGTGTGGATACTCCTTATAGTCTTGTTAGTAAAACAAACATTGTTCCCATTGTGTGTAGAGTTCATTTCGGAAAGACTTGAAAAAGCTCAGGATGTGAATACATAAATACAAGTCTATACAGACAGTGCCAGTTCACCAAACCATATCTGAAAATAGACGCTCAACCCTGGACTGACTAGACACATTCAAACAATAAATAAACCATCCATTTAAAATCCATCTATTTCTTTCTGACTTGGAGTAAAGAACAATTGGAGACTCATTCATAGTGGGAATTTCTAACATTTGTTCTTTGACAAGGGTTAGGTAATAAATACCACCTACTGTCCTTCACATTACTGTTCAGATCCAGAAACGGTCCCATGTGCTCCAACACTTTGACAGCACAATGAACAAGATCCTTTTTAACAGAACCAATAACATACAGTGTCACAACTGTAGTTTGATTCCCAAACTGATGAATGTGAATTGCTCATGTTTTGGCTCATTTCCACAAACTGGTAGCCTAGAAATCTAGACGCACCCTAGCGGCAGCAAAAATTATTTTGCCGCCAGTGTGGTCTAGCAACTCTCCGTTGGCTTTCGAAGTGGAAAAACCAAACTCTGGTCTGGCCAGTCACATCGTGTATAGAGTTGGTGGGTGGTCTTAACACAATGACGGCAGAGTTGTGACGGTTCTGCGCTGTGATTTCCATAGGTGATTTTCCTGCTACTTGAAAACAAACAAGATGCAGCTGGCAAACAGCGGTCTTTCGAATTCGGCTTTGACCGCGACTCTGGGTGACTTGGAGTTTAGAGAACGTCACTTAAGTCATTCTTAAAAAAGGAAGATGTGTTCGGAGTTATGACCTGATATGGCAAAAGTTTAATATGTCAATAGCTCCGCTGGTGGGTTTTAAAAATTATGTTGTCATTACCCATGTAGCACGCGCAAGTAACGATTCTCAGTCAACCTATCAATGTTCTGCATTAAGTCTAGCTCCACCCTTAGTACCGGACTACTGTGCTAGGTACCCCAACGGAAGAGTCCCAAAAAGTGGTACGGTACAGTTTGGAATTAGGGTACCATTCACAACTTCTGACAGTGAAAACGACAAAAATTGCATACCATACTAAACTATATCGATACCGCTCTGTGGAGACAAATTATTAGAGCGTAACCGGTGTAGTCCGATTCCTTAAGGAGGCAATTATTTTTGGCAAATTAAAAACATACACCATGTATGTAGTCTGATTCCTGAATGAATGTCTACGTTTACATGCAGCCAATAACCCGTTAAAAACCGGGATATTAGCAATAACCCAGTCGCGAACGGCCATGTAAACACTGGCAAAACCCCAAATATGCTCATATCCCGGATTTTAAAAACCGGATATTCCTGGTACCCCTTTTCTAACCCGAATTTTTGGTCATGTAAATGCGTATTGGCATATCCCCATATTGATTTGTGTTCTGCGCATATTCTATTCGCAAGGAATCTTGGTCTTTTGACTTGAGAAACTTCTCGGCACATACAAAAATCTGTGTTTAGCATACCGGAAGTAAACATGTCGAGCCAGGCAGACATAGCACAGCATACTTTTGGAGCGAGGTCAGTAACGTTACCAGCATCAAACTAACTGTTCATTATCCACATGCTGCTGCTGTTGTTGTTGTTGTTGTCTTTGGAAACAGGAAGAAGAATCGGAAATGACGCATATTGCGTCTTAAGGTTGTCCGTACGTCTAGCCGCTAAGCGCACGTCGCCGTTTACATCGAGATATTGCAATTCCATGTATACAGGAGAAACTCTCTCTGCTCATGCATGTAAACGGGTTATTCCTAATGTTTCAGAAACCCAAACAGTAACCTAACAACCATAACCCGAAAATTGGCTGCATGTAAATGTCGTCAATCACTCTTATGAGGCAATTTAGTGCGATCGGTGTAGTTAAACTCCCCAATGAATTACTCTTGTGAAGTTCAATCAAAAAATATACAGCGCTACCTGTTTAGTCTGATTCCTGAACGAATGACTCTTATGAATCAAATGTGCAGTACTGTGTGGCTAGTGCATTTTGATTCCCAACCAAGTACTCTTAGGAATCGGTTATTTTTAGCAAATCAAAAACATCCCTTTACTTCTGAAGCGATCTGTTTTAGAAAGGTTTACTATATGTTGTAGAGATTATGCAAATACAACTGGAAATTTAAGATCTTTGCAAGTTATTAGCTGAAAGACTCATCAGTCTTTCATTAAATGTTCGCTGGAGGTGTTGTTAAGAGTAGGAATGCAACTCTGTGCATTTCTTGTGAACATTATACACGAGATGAGCCTTCCAAAAAGAATAAATTACAGGGCCATTTGGCTAGAAAGAAAATTACCCAGGCTGTTCAGCTGAACATATTTTTCCCTCTAATGACTGTGACATTTTGCCATCTCATCCTAAATGTCAGGAATCAGCAGACCTCTTGAGTGCTTTCAATAGATCCCAAACAAGAATCTGGCCAGGAACGCAGCGAGAGCGTTTGCTCTGGAAGATCAGGCGTGGATCGGCCCGCAATCAATTAAAGCGTGCTAAAAGAAAGCGAGAAAGGAAGATGGGGAGAATAGATGGAAATTGCTTTTTCAGAAAAGCATTACGCATTCATATAAAAGGCTATTTGCATCCTGTGGTGTTGAGATACTGTCAAAGCAATATATATGTATACAAGCATATAACTACAAGATGTGCATCTCTTAGATGAAATCTCCATCTATTCTAAATAAAAAAAGTGTGTACATACACCGCATACACTTGCAGTGGAATATGTTTTTGTTGCATTATATAAAAAACACATAGAATTTTATAATATTAGGGTTTCATTTTTATATGAATTATTTTTTGAGTTTATAATAACTACAATTAACTATATATATATATATATATATATATATATATATATATATATATATATATATTAACAATATTTACATGTTTAATATATAATTCAATTTTTACACAATTTACATAATGTATACACAGTGTAAAAAAGTATTGTTGGTTTAACTTAAAAAAGTAAGTAACCTAGTTGCCTTGTAATTTGAAGTTGATTGAACTGGAAAAAGTGAGTTAATACAATGAAGGAGATTAATTTAATCATCAGATTTAATTATTTAAATAAAATAAGATATTTTCACATTCATTATCATATTTGTAACAGGTCTGTGTGAGTCTTCGATCTTTGATGCATTATATACACAAAAATATTGTTGATTTAACTTAAAAAAGTAAGTAACCTGGTTGCCTTAAAATTTTAAGTTCATTGAACTGGAAAAAGTGAGTTAATTCAATGAAGGAGAATGATTTAATCATAAGAAACTCAAAATGATATGTTATCTGAACTAAATAAATTATTTAAGTTGATTTGACAAAAGAAAAAATGTTGTGATTACTAATCATGAAAAGTTTTTGTACAGTAATTATTTTGTGGTTAAAAAAGTTTTTGTCCCTCAAACTAAAGTGTCTGTCCTTTTACTGTACCACAGCTTTCTGTAGTCGTTTCATATCGAGTCGGTAAAGAATATTAATGCATCCTTTAAACAAAAGAACTCTCAGCTCTGCAGGGGAATAAATCTAAAGTCTCCTCACAGCTTTATCATTCTATTGAAGCGTTACTCCCCAGTTTCGGGAGTTTCCACCTCCCTCATCTCCCTTACACATGTACAGTGTCTCTCCATCAAGCAATGAAAAGGAAGTCATTGACTTTATTTAGCCAACAGGGAGACGGGGTACGTGCGGCCGTTTTCATGACTGTATACATCTTAAGTTATCGTCTCACTGAGATTCTCCCCCGTCTCTAGTTGTGCTTTCCTCTCTTCCTTCTTGGCATTTGGCAGCAAGCGTGGAAGAGAGAGGGGATTACCACTCCATTCTGCTAGACCCCAGGGGTCCCATCTTATTCCAAACATTGCTGTGTGTTTGTGTGTTTGTGTGGCAGGAAACGGGGTCGGTGAATTTCAGTCACTCATCCATGGAGGGCTGCATAGAGAAGAGTACGAATTCCCGACCTTGTATTTTTGTCTTACCTTATTCATTCTGTCTTTATGACTGCATACACTGTTGTACTTCTGCCACACCTGGGCATTGTTTTAAGACGCATTTAACTTCACATTAGTTTCATTTCCTCTTCTAAGGGAGGCCAGATCACTCTCTATAGTTTGTGTGCTGGGAGGATCATGTCTCACACACAATTGGATTTAGAAATACGGCTGTCATGGAGAAGAGAGTCTAATCTCTCACACTATGTATATGTGTGTGTCTGTGTGGATTGTTGGCTATGTGGTTTCATTTAAGCTGTTTTGCTTGATATATATATATATATATATATATATATATATATATATATATATATATATATATATATATATTCAAGCAAAACAGCTTTGTGTATATATATATATATATATATATATATATATACACACACACACACACACACACACACACACTACCGGTCAAAAGTTTAGGGTCTGTAAGATTCTTTATGTTTTTAAAAGAAGTCTCTTCTGCTCACCAAGGCTGCAATTTTTTGATAAAAAATACACAAAAAACACAGTAATATTGTAAAATATTATGACAATTTAAAATGACTTTTTTATGTTAATATATATTAAAATGCAATTTATTCCTCTGAAAAAAAGCTGAATTTTCAGCATCATTACTCCAGTCTTCAGTGTCACATGATCCTTCACAAATCACTCTAATATGATGATTTTATGCTCCAAAAACATGTATGATTATTATCCATGTTGAAAACAGTTTTTTACATTTATATTTCAGGATTCTTTGATGAATAGAAAGTTCAAAAGAACAGCTTTTATCTGAAATGGAAAGCTTTTGTAACATTAAACACTACCCTTTAAAAAAGTTTGGGGTCAGTAAGAATTTGTATTTTATTTTTGGGGGAAATAAATAAGAAATCAATACTTCTATTCATCAAGGATGAGTTACATTGATCAAAAGTTACAGTAAAGACATTTATAATGTTAGAAAAGATTCTAATTAAATAAATGCTGTTCTTTTGAACTTTCTATTCATCAAAGAATCCTGAAATAAAAATGTAAAAAACTGTTTTCAACATATCATATTAGAGTGATTATTTAAATGAGGGATATCGTGACATGTACGTTCCCAAAAGAAAACTCAAGAAAAATCGAGGCATTTCAGAGAGTTCAGAAACAGTGGTTGCTGATATAGAAAATAACTGCCTTTGGAGTGACTTTGTGCTTTGTAACTTTGCAGGCCTTTTTCTAGGGCTGCACAATTAATCGAATTTTTAATCGCGATTACAATTATGGATGCCACAATTATGTAATCGTTCAAAGGCACAATTATAAAAAGTCCACTTAAAATATTCTGTGTGCTTAAAATGTTTGTTTTTTTTACAGCTTATCTTAAGGGTTTTTTCCCCCATTGTTTTAGTTAGTGTAACATTATAATTATAATTAGCATTAAAGCAACACTATCTAACATTGTTTACTTAAAATAATGTTTCCAAAATCTTATCAGTCGTTCATCAAGTCAGTGTGCCGTCGCCTGACAGGGTCTGTATCACTTTTACTGGCACTATGTAACTTTGGGGTTCGGGTAGGAACCCAAACACAAAAAGAACTACAAAATTCGACTGCTTTACATCAAGAACTACAATAGTCATTATTTCGTTTTTTTTTTTCGTTTCTGATGTCGCAATACATCAGAACATCATCCTTTTATGAAATAATGTAACATACTCTACCTTGTCTGTGGACATCGTTCATTCTAAAGCCGGTGCTGGATAAACAGCGAGCGTGCTGTGCGACGGTAGGCTAAATTATTTACGACAGCGGCAATGGACAATTTCGTATCCAACCAGTAGGGCGACCGAAGAGGAAAAGTTACTTGGTGTTACTTTAAACCATAGAAAAGCATTGAAAGTTTTTCAGGAGTTTTCAGCCGTTTTATTTTGATATAACAATTTGCATGCAGTCACTTCGAACAATGGCATAAAGCTGTTCAAAACATCATTCAATGTAAATTGTGATCATCGTAATTAATAATCGCAATTATAATTTCAAGGCAATAATCGACAATTATGATTTTTGTCATAATCGTGCAGCCCTACCTGTCTCATGCTCAAACAGCAACATTAAACCCTGAAACCAACATAATTGGACGTCCTTTAATATAATGTTTCTTCATTTGTCTCTCTCTCTCTCTCTCTCCCAGGCTCTTCTGAAAATAGATTGTCAGGGTTTAGTGGCCCGGCTCATCATGGACTTTGTGTTGCTGACGACGGCAGTGGAAGTGGCTCCTCGCTGGAGGGAACTTGCTGAAAAACTCGCCCATGTATCCAAACAACAAATGGAGGCCTATGAGGCTCCGCACAGAGACAAAACCGGGATGGTGGATAGTGAAGTAAGGACACCAAAACCTCCTTTCAATATGGAAGAGTACAGTTTACATTTGTGAGTTCAATCGCAAGATATAGCCATTTACATGTATCTCATAATTTCAGGCCATGTGGAAACCAGCCTATGACTTCCTGTTGACGTGGGCGGCTCAGATTGGCGACAGTTACCGCGATGTCATCCACGAACTGCACATGGGGCTGGACCGGATGAAGAATCCCATCACCAAACGCTGGAAACACCTCACCGGCACCCTTATCCTAGTCAATTGCCTCGAATTGCTTCGAAGCTCCGCCTTTAGCCCCGCCCCTCAGGATGACTTTGCCATTTAGCTCCACCTCCTCACAAAGCAACACCTCAGAATTTCTGTTTCGACATCACCTCGGGAGAATGCTAAAATTCTAACGGATATACACTTTTCTATTTCACCGTCAGCTGTGAGTTTACCTCAATCCAATAACCGCGAGGACGTCCTGTACCCGCCCACGTCCAAATAAGGGCATGCGGAAAGCCAATGAAGCCAAAACACTGAGTGTTTTAAGTGTAGCAATTGTTTTTAGAGTTCTGAAGCTGTTTTTATCAGTTTTGTTCTTTGCGATATCTATATTTTTTATATCGGATGGCACAAAGGAAATTTATACAATCACATTTTTCAATAACGATTTTTTTCTGAAAAACAAAGCAGTTTTCATCTTGGTCCGTTACTAAAAACGAAGGTCTATTTTGTGACGTCGCATTTACCCACGTTTGTCTTGGTCTTGCGGTTCTGTAATTTGTTGCCAAACGGTCAAGCCTTCCACATTTGTGATTTTTTTATTTTTATCCACAATCTTTATTTGTTGCGTCATATTTGATCGGTTGCTCCGTACGACGAAGACGGATTAGTATTACTAGACACATGAAACACCACAAACTGGTTATGTGAGAGGAAGAAGCCTATGGTGTGTTAATGAGATGGGAAGAGACTGTGGGGAAAAAAGGAAAGGTTCAGACTGGATCATGTGTAAGCTTTTGCAAAGTTTAATTTTGAGAAACCAGGTATCGCACCATGTACTTGGTATTAAATTGCAATGTTGCTTTAGTTTCAATCGTGATTCATTCATTCAGTGTTTTTGTCTGAGAAACAAATGCAGTCATATGAATAAATGAATAGATCATAGGGTGATTTTATTTATGACTGATGATTTTTTTCTTTTGTGTTCTATATTTTTTGTACCTGATATACAATTTTTCCAATTTTAGACATTTTTATGTTTGCCGGTTTATTTGTTTTGAATAATAATCATTTCAGCGGACCTGTACTTGTCAAGGAGATTTTGTGCTGTTTATTGTAACAGCATGTAGGGAAAAAAAGTGAATGTGTATGCAATATATATATATATATATATATATATATATATATATATATATATATATATATATATATATATATATATATATATATATCATATATAAATATATAAATATATATATATATATATATATATATATATATATATATATACATATATATATATATATATATATATATATATATATATATATATATATCTGTGATTCAGAGTTCTGTCACATTTATAACTTGTTTTTTTGTGTGTGTTAGCTCTTTGAGAGTGACTGTTTGAAAAGCTATAATTCACACATTGTCTTAGTTGCAGCCAAATGTTTAGCACGAAAACAAATTAAACATGCTGTCCCATGTTGTTCCCATGGATTCAATAAAGCAGCTGTACATTG
Organism: Hybognathus amarus; assembly: GCA_030378365.1. Taxonomy (NCBI): domain Eukaryota; kingdom Metazoa; phylum Chordata; class Actinopteri; order Cypriniformes; family Leuciscidae; genus Hybognathus; species Hybognathus amarus. Next base: position 373,080 of record JAQIUQ010000343.1, read on the forward strand.
AGAGAATGTTGTTGTTAGATTTGTCAGCTCCCTCTTTATTGTGACTTTATCATAATTGCAAATTTGTCATTTATAGTTATTACAACTGGTTTTATTGACGATTTATGACGATTATGACTTCATATCTTGTTATTGCGTCAATTTCTTATGATTGTGACAGTATATTTCGTGATTGCAATGTTTTTTGTTTTTGCAATATTGAAACTACCTCACAATAAGGACTTTACTTCTTGTTACTTCTTAATTTCCTGTTATTGACTATATATATCACAATTGCAACATCATTTTGTTCTTGCAACTATCACACAATTGGGATTTTATTTCTCATTAATGCATAAAACAGTTTATAAATTCGACTATTTGTCACAATTCTGACTAAATTTTGTCATTGCATATCTCTATCTCAATAGCGACAGAATGTCTCACAATTATGACCTTATTTCCTATTATTGCTACTATATATATCACACAATTGCAAAATCATTTTCATTAACTATTTATTTCTCGTTACTGTAAACCGGTTGATAAATTTGACTATTTGTCACAATTGCGACTAAATTTTGTTATAGTGACTATTTCTCATCATTGCGACAGTATATCTCACAATTGTGACTTTATTTTCTGTTATTGACTCTGTATCACAATTGCAAAAATCAACTATTGAGAAGTTATTTTAAATATCTCACAATTACCTTTTACTTAAAATCTGAAATTAGAAATGCTAATCCTCTGTTAATTATGTCAAGCTTTCATAATAGCACATATACTGTACATTGACAAAGTTTTGCTTATATCATCCACCCTGATATTACAACCACTATAACTAAGATTGTGGTTTGAGTGGTTTAATGCATTTAAGGAGTATATGCCCTTTAGTGTGTGTGTGTGTGTGTGTGTGTGTGTGTGTGTGTGTGTGTGTGTGTGTGTGTGTGTGTGTGTGTGTGTGTGTGTGTGTGTGTGTGTGTTGCGGTTTTTGTGTCTGACCTCTGCTCAGTCTGCCTGCAGCTTTCTGCATCCCTAAGCACTTCAATAGAGCTGACTGTGAAAAATCAATTAACACTATATTTAAATTACTAAATTAATTACAAGCTTGCAGAAAGTTGAATGGGCACTATAAAATCAAGATTGTTTTATTACATTCATAATTAATGAGGGAAAAGTACAATGACTTGAATCATAAAGACATAAATGCAGAGCAAACACATAAAATCACAGCAGCAAATGCTGTAGCAGATCCAGTCCTGGATGCTGATTGGTCGAAACATTGCAGCTGTGCTAGATTAAATAATATAATAACAGCTATGAAACATAAACACTGTTTCTAATTTATTGTTAGGCTTCTGGATATTTAAAGTAATTTTATGATACTTTAAAAAAAAAAAATATATATATTATATTTTATGCTGTTTTTTTTCCTCTCTTTTGAAGTAGGCCAACTTTATGTATCCATTTTTATATAATATCGACTAGAATAAAGAAAATAACAAGTGTATTCTTTGAGAAAGATTGTTTTAGTAGCTCAGTAGCCTATGTATTTTTAATAATGTTTAAATGGCGTTGGCTAATATTTGAGAATTTGATAATGTAGCATACTCCATTTTCTTGCGAGTGCCGTCAATATTAGGCTCTCTGGTGTTGTGTACTTGCCGCGAGACTCCGCCACACGCTGTTCCGATTGGCTGTGGGGTTTGATTGATTTTGTCGCATCTCACAGTCGTGTCTTAACCTGGCTATCGCAGACCCAATTTTCGTTGAGACTTGGGTCTGGGAACCACATGTACATTTTCTCGTATTTGAGGCGTGGTTTACGAATGCCTGGCGTCGTTTATTGGGTGCTAAGAATGTCTATCAAAAATGTGATGCGCCTGTACATAGCTCATAGCCAATCGTTTCAATTAGAAAAATATGTAAATGTTGAAGTTGTTATTTGCATTGGAAATTGTTTGTACTTCACGTTTTTTTTATTTTAAAAATGTAATTTAATGACTAAAGTGTCAACAACTTTAATCGGGTACATGAGCACAGCTGTATATTGATATTGAAAAGCAACACAACTTAGTGGCACTGTGACAACCACAGTAGGTAGTCTCAACCCGATCTCACAGGAATTCGTACGAATTTTATGAGGTGGCTAATTCGTACTAATTCGTACGAATTAGTATGATTTTGCTAAATTGTACATATTTTACGAATTGGCCAATTCGTATGAATTCGATACGAATGACCTACCCCTGACCCTGCCACCTAAACCTAACCATCACATGGGTTTAGACAAATTGTACGAATTTGTACGACTGAGGTTGAATGAATAAGTACGAATTAGCCACTTTTTAATCACTCGTACAAATTAGTCATGAGATAGTGTTGGTAGTCTACAGGCATAATGACAATCTGATGTTAATAAATACCCCTTACCATTTATAAGTTAAATGGACTTTGTCGACGACAATGCCTAGCAGGTTGGTCCTATACAACTCTGTGGTTAACATGTCTTGCCACTTTGCGCTTATTCAGGCTTCGGTACTGACGAATAGAAGTTGGTATCGACAATTCTTTTTGCATTTTCTTTCTCGGGACACAGCTGTGTGGCAGATATTGACCGCCTCCTGTACCTGGTCCTCCATTATGGCGAATAATGGCGAGAGCAACAATAACGACAGAGGTCTTGCGAAGTTTAACGCCAAAAGCTGCTCTTTTTTCAAAATAAACTTGAAAATAAAATCAATCTCACAAAACCTCTCAAGAACATGTCCAGGCCATGTTTTGTTCTGAAATCTAAAGAAAATGCTCTGTCAATTCGACTCAATTCGTCGAATTCGACTTGGAAAAAGATTTGTTCATTTTGATGAACAAGTTTCGAACAGGAGAGTCACAACGTGTGTTACAGAACAGAGCAAGGCGAGCATTTGAGCTTCTAAAACTTAAAATACTTTTATTTATTTATTTATTAAATGAGCGATCATTTCGCTTGATAAGACCATTATTCATCTTCTGGAATCGTTTAAAGCCCTTCGAACAGTTTGCAGTTTGCACTGAAACTGTCTTTTGGACCTTGAACCGTTTGGTTTACCAGTAAAGTGCATTATATGGAGAAAAATCCTGTAATGTTTTCATCAAAAACCTTAATTTCTTTTCGACTGAAGAAGAATGACATGGACATCTTGGATGGCATGGGGTGAGTAAATTATCAGCAAACGTTTTTTTGTTTTTTTTTTTTTTTTTGTGAAGTGAACTACTCCTTTAATATTCTGTTGCATCATGACAATTTCCATGACAATTCAGCACAGTTTCCCTATACATTCTTTCTAAATGCAAATTAGCCTATTATAATAATGTCCAACAATACAAATTTAAAGAAATATGGACACTCATTATTTGAATAAAAAATGTATGATTGCCATGAAAATGAAATGTGATGTGGGCATTTCTGTGAGATTCACTCAAAGCCTAACTTCTATGAGAAAGAATAATAGGGCTTTTCTTTAATGAATAAATGAACTGAGGAGTGACTTAAAGGTGTCTTCTACTGGAATATTAGGCTTTAAGTTTTAAAAAGGGCGTTTGATCCGTCTTCTTCATAATCTACTGGAGTCTTTCATGTGGGCGGACTCTCTGAGGAGTAAAAGTTCTCGAGAAGCAAAAGAGGATGAAGCTCCAAAGCACTTCCTTTCTCAGTTTATTTCACACCCTTCGCTTCTCATCGACATCAGATTCGAGACTGAAATTCAAGCACATATGCAAAACAAGTGGTAGAAATGGAAAAGCAAATGAAAGAGTGGGACAGAAAAACCTCAACCAAACAAACAACCAACATTCTTGTTTTCTTTCACACAAGACAAACAAAAGAACCATCATGATGGTTTTGTTTGTAAAAGGCTCGCGACACTCTTTTTTTCATTCCTTTTATTAAGTCCGCATTGCTGCCAATGATTAAATGAATGTATCATTCTGATGACATAATTGCCTGTCTCAGGCATCCATTGGAAAATTGGGTTAATGAAACGTTCCAGCAATCGACTACGCATCATAATGGGCAGCCGACACTGAGAGCTTTTTGCAAGGAGTCAAGGCCACACAGGGGGAGATGCAGGGATACATTCCAGATGGTTGCCAGGAAACGAGGAAATGCTTCAGGCTGATTGGCTAAAGGGGAAGAGGTCATTGCCTTGTGAAGAAGCTGGATCTAATACTCAGTGAATGTCAAAATAATGTGGACCTGATTAGATTTTAGGTTTAAATGGTGTGCAATACCTAAAGGGACCAGTTTTGTAACTATTTTATTTTTCTCCCCTGTTAGTATAAGGTTTATTGCACAGAGACCATCTCGATTTCATCTCATACGGTTCACTAGAAACACTCAATCTGAAGACAAACCGTTCTAGGCTTATTTGAATTATTTTTCCCGCAAATTCCAATATAGTTTGGTCATCAGATGCCTGCATTTGGATTACCACTGTCTGTTTCCACCGAGCAGTTCCATGACACATATATTGAAGTATAGCCTATTAGTAAATACTTTTCCATGGATTTTAATCTATTAATTTTAAATAGAAGAAAATATATGTTTTACTTGTATTAAAATACATTTTGAAATATGTTAGAAATATATTTAAATATTTGATTTTGTATATATATATATATATATATATATATATATATATATATACATAATCTATATTATATAAATATAAATATTTTATATATGAATAACACATTTTCTTAAATATATACTTGCATGTGTCATGTGTGTGTATTTATATATACAAAATAATTATATAGCCTACAGCACACACAAATATATTATGTAAACACAGACTTTTATTTTGGATGCGATTAATCGCAATTAACTTTTGCACAGCCCTAATATATATATATATATATATATATATATATATATATATATATATATATATATATATATATATATATATATATATATATATATATATATATATATATATATATACATATATATTGCACATATATGTAATATATAAACGAATAACAGTTTAGCTTTGTTATAAGCATTTTAAAAATATATTTCCCAAATATATTTCAATATATTTTACAGTGTGTACCAGTACCACATAGGCCCTATATGTGAATTTATTACTTTTCTTTATGGGTTAAACGGTGTGTTTATGTGTGTTTGCCTCATAATTTCAAACACAGGAATATAGGAGCTGCAGAATATACTACAATGATCGCTAACACTTAATCTAAATGCGCTGTCTCTATGACACAACAACCACTAAGTAACACACAGCTGTCAGCAGCAGTAGGCTATGTAGAGGACAAAAGCGCGCGTGCGCGAACACACATTACAAACAAAGCCTGAGGCAGGGGACGAATTTAAATTTCCCTTCTTTGAATTGAATACCCTGCATCCTGTGAGTCATTAACACCCGTTTGTCCCGTTGCAGAAATGAAAGGTGAGTAAACAGCCTCGTTTAGTAGCTAATCTAGCAGTAAAACGGAAGAAACGGTTCCTGATGGGAGCAGCTAAGTTAGGCCTAACTCATGATTCAGACCTGCGAAGGTGAATGATGTGCAGGAGCAGGACAGGTGAAAAAAAAAACATAATAGGGAAGAAAGTGAGAGTGCTTGAACTGACTTTGCTCTTGAAGTAAAGTCCTTTAATTAATATCTCCCTATCCCACAGAGTGCAGTGGCCGGATAATAGTTAGAAGAATAAATCAATATCTCCTTCAGCTTAACTTTGTAATGGATGAATCCAGCCTCAGTAAAATGTGCAAACATTATGATTTAAAGGGCTAGGTCTTCCAAAAATGGATAGTTCTTCCATCATCATATTTACTGAATTTTCATTTTTGGGTGAAGAACTATCGCTTTAATGAAAATCAAACTGGCCACTATTTATTAAGTGGAAGTCCTTAAAGGTACAATATGTAGGATTTTTGCAGTAAAATATCAAAAATCCACTTGGCCAATCTTACATATTTTGTTTAGTTGATTACTTACAATATCCCCAACGTATCCATCTATTCAACCCGATCTTACGGCAATTCGTACAAATCGAGTTGCCCAATTCGTATGAATTCATACGAATGACATACCCCTGACCCCGCCCCTATCAGCTAGTTTTAATGCGGAGACAACAACTTTGACATTGTTTTATTTAACTTTTATTCAGAATGTGCCAGTGGTGACTTTGCCATCCAGTGTTGGGGAGAGGGTCTTTCTGTCCAGAACAGCAAACATGCTAGACAAGGTGAGTAAAATGGGCAGGAATATTACGGGATTCGATGTTAAACCTTAGGCGCAAGTTTTTTTCCTAAAACGTTCAATTTTGACATCTTAATTTCAAAAGGCTATATCTTAAAAGTAATAAAATATAGGGACTTTGTGTAAATTAGAGAAATATTAAGGATGACCCAAAGTTTATGTAGGGCTAACATATCCCATCTAATTAGCATATTATGACGTCATATGATGGCGGGAGTTTTGGATTATAGAATTTTCATTAAAAGTCACGTTTAAATGATAAAATGCTGCACTTCTTCCCCCCTGACATGTTCATCACCTTCTGTATGCTATATTGCACAATACTGAATGCTCAGGTATATAGTAAATAGTAAACAAACTGGGTAAATCATTACTAATAAATGGTAGAAACAAACCGAATACATGTAACAGTTTGCCTTTTGCTATAGAGCATGACGTTTTTTGGAGTCGGGATGAAGACATGTCTGCCTTCTAGTGGAGGGGAGGTCGGATGAAATTTGACACCCAATTTGACAAAATCGGCCGTTTTATTCAGTGTCGCATCTTGTCAAGTAAACTCGACTGTGCCCTAAGGGTTAAAAGCATCTCCAATCGTCCAGGAGTGCGTTTCCCGAAAGCATCGTTAGCCAGCTATGATCGCAAGTTCCGTCATTATCAGCATAGTTCAACTAGTCTGTGTTTCCCGAAACAATTGTTCCAACGAACATCCGGAAACAGCATCGCAAAGTTGTGTGGTTTGAACAACAGCTCTCGACCTGTGGTTAGAGGCATAGTTTCTACATTGCATCACATTTGGATGCAATAAATCCTTATCTTGAGCAAAATAAGCAAGCTGACATGAACCCTCTAAATATGCTTTTTTGGGGGTTTTTTCCCCTAAAACAATGGTAGGGGAAACACTGTACTACCATGCTTTTCTTTTTCGACATAGTGATTACTATATTTTTATTTACATAATACAATAGGCCTATCACAAGACAAGTCATGTGTGAAAATGATTCTTCATGCTCCCTCCAAACTATTCTTTCACAATTTGAGGCTTGACATTGTCATCCTGGAATATAACCATGATGTGTTTTCCTACATTGTTTAAGAAATGAAGAGCTATAGCCTAGTATTAGAAGAACTGTTGCCAAACAACATGCTAGAAACATAATAATTACAATAATGATCCAATCATAGACTCTTTAAGCATTTTCCTATTTAAATCCAAACAGTAATCTTTTTATTCTTTCTGTTTGGCCAGGCTGTGTATTTCAGTGCAATAAAACCCTTAAGCATCTCCCCTTGCCTTTTGGCATCCTTATGTAACTGAACTCCTATCTCCTATCTCCTAAATCTGTAGCAGGTAAGCGACACTAACTCATTTCCAATTTCACAAGGTGCCCAGATCGTGCTCGCTGAGTTGGCCCGACAGAGCTCATTTCCATAATTACACAGTAAATGCAAAAGCTCGGTGACAATGGCATGAAAAGAAATGCACCTCAAAATGTGCATCAGTTCATCCAGGGGAAAACAACCTTTTGAGATGGAGAAAGACTATCTTTACACCCTAAGAATAATGCAATCAAGCTGAGGCCATCAGCAGAGAAATCTAAATCTCCATTTCAGCTACAAAATATCTAACAAACAAGACATTTAGATCTTTTTATTTTGCTTGAAATACATAATGTCCCCTATGTTCATTGAATAGAACCTTATTGTAAAGCATTGACAGTTTAAAGGATATTGTTTAATTTCTAAATTCACAAACGACATCAATCGTAGGCTAATACTGAAGAAATATACACCAATCAGGGAAGCATTTTGAATTGATCAAAATAAGTTAAGCAATTTTGAACTTTTATGTTATGTAAGATTCAACTCTTATTTAAGTCAGTATAATGTAATTTAAGTTGAATTGACTTAAACATCCAAGTTGATTGTAGGCTACTTGAAAAATGTAGTAAACTTTCAGTTACAGTGTTTTTTTTTACAAAATACAATTTAGAATATTAATATTTTAAATTACATTTTAAAATATTTGAATTTAGAATATGACATTTCAAAATTTAGAGAAGTATTATTTTAAAATGTTTTGTTTTTATTATTTTTTTTTATTCTAAATTAAATATAAAAATAAATTATATTTGTTTTTTATCTCATTTTATTGACTGTAATTTTTTTTAGATAAATTTAAAATATTTTGAAAATGTTGTTTTATACTTATAATTATTGACTGTCAATACATTTGACAAATAAAAAATATTTAATATTGCATTTTAAATATTGAAATTTATTTTATATTTATTATTTATGTACTTTTCACTTAATAAAATTCATTTTATTTTTGTATATTGTTTACTTGAAATCAATGACTTTGAAAAGTTTTTGACTTGATGACATAATTTTTAATGCTTCATGGAATGCCTAGTTCATTCCCCATAAAAATAAAATAAAAACAAGTACATAGTGTTTTTTTTTCAGTTTTTAATGTTTTCATATTTTTCTCTCCAAATCAAATGTCACAGGGCTTGTTGCTTAAAACTCTTTATTGAACTTTGTTTAAAACCATGGAGAAAATAAATGAGAACAACACTTAGAACTAAGGTCGCTGAAAAAGTGAGTTGTCACTGATACGCTCTATTGCAGCAACAAAGAATTCAGTCTCATTTCATTGGCTTTAATTTAAGAAACACTCCCCAAGGTCAGCTCATAAGGCTGGCAGGACGATGTAAAAAATTATCTGTGAAGCCCTTTTCAATATTTTTTTCAATTCCCTCGATCTGTGTGAAATAAATGAGCTCTCTTGTGCCTGCAGTTTGTCACTGGGACAACCCTTTAGGCCACTCACAGATCATCTGATTAAATATGTATTCCATGCTGGGTTTTGTTCCCGATGGGTTTTGGACTGATGTGACAAGCTTTGATTTGTCAGACGCTGTGGGGAGATATGGCACAGTAGTGTACTGTCCTTCAGAGTTTGTGACTTTGTGTGTAGAGATGATATTTCACAAAGATCTGAAGTCTCTGTGTGCCTCAGATTCTGATATTTGACTGATCACATGGAAATTGATTCTGAACAAAACATTTACCTAAAAATTAACCCCATCTCTAAACTTTATATGTAGTCACAGTTTGCAAAGCAAGTTATTTATCAATACTAACCTTGAAATGCAACGTTTCAATCTTGTTGCAGTACACTCTAAAAAATGCTGGGTTGTTTTAACCCATTTTTGGGTAAAATATGGACAAACCCAGCCATTGGGTTAAAAATGTAATTTAAAAATGTAACCCAATGGCTGGGTTTGTCCATATTTTACCCAAAATTGGGTTAAAACAACCCAGTATTTTTTAGAGTGTAATTAGCCTAACCCTTAAACCCATATCTCGGATCTTTAGTGACCCGGGACGTCACTCACTACCATCCTCCTCATTCATTTTTTAAAGTTACACATCAACCACCTTAGTGTTCCTCAATCAATTCATTATAAAACATAAAAGTGTACTTAAGAGTACACTGGCCCTGTCCCAAATGGCACTCACTCGGAGTCTTCCTATGAGTCTATACTTTCGTGACGTAAGACGACTTTGACGGGGGCGCTGGAGAGCACCCTTTTGAAAACGAAATGAATGGGGTGCCTTACATTTTTAAATCATTATGCGTTAATAATCTTCGGTTGTGCTTTAAAGGACACTTTCTTCAATGTGTTCACTAAGGCTTTGTTCACACAGAAACGATTCTGAAGAGAAAACGCAAAAGTGGCGTTGCGTTATCAGTTTTTATTTTGTGTTTAGACGAGCGTTTTGGGTGGGAAATCCGCGTGCATATGGTGATGCAAAAGTGTGTCAAGTTAAATGTAGTATGCACTCCAGACGGCTAGGTGGCGATGTGAAGCACTGTCACACAACAACACCAAGTCCGCACGCCTACGTATAACCTTCACTGTCAAGCAGACTTTTGCGTTTTTACCTTTACACGGGAACGCGCGGTGGAGCGTTTTTTTAAGATTTCCACTCTGAAGGGTGGTTTCACTTTTTTGCGTTTTTAAGCCCCAAAAACGCTGTAGCTGTGTAAACGAAAGGCACATCCGATAAAATATTTGTATGTTTCCAACCGCGAGCATTCTCGTGTAAACAGGGCCTAAAATACTAAAGCATATGCATGTTAAAGTATAGGCTACTGGATTATAATGAACTCTTGTTTTGTTTGATATTACATTTAGGGCCGGATTTACTAAACGGGGCAAATTAGCGTGGCTCAAGCTGTTAGTAAATCCGTACATTTTCATCTGATTGCAATGAACATTTACATTCATTTAACACTTAATTATTTTCAAATATATAATTTCCATAAGTATTCATTTTTTGGCACACATGGACACAAAAAAGCGCATTGTTTCCTGAGAATCGCCCAGCCTGGGATTAGTGCTGAGGGTCTCATTCCAGGTTTGGCGTCGACAATTAAACATGATAAACCAAATTCTTATTCAGTTTCGACTTAAAGTTGTGTGTGCCAAGACAATGAGCGCTGTGCATGCAGAAATTAATTATGAAGTCAATCATGGAAAATTAGCAAGCTAAGTCCCAAGACACCAGGCTGTTATAAATCAGATCCAGCTTTTGATCATGGATGTTGATTATTCAATACAGAATTGTGGGTATGTTAAATAACATACCTTCCTTTTCCGCATAATGTATTTCAAAGCTCTTTATCTCTATTCACTAAACAGAATGGTTTCAAAGGCCTTGTTGCATTAAAACGTGTACAGGCATGCTTTATAACTTTCAGCATGTCACAAACAAACTTGATTCCATCTGTTTCATAGGCGGAATAATGAGTTTCAGAGCGATGAGGGGTAGATGGTGTCTCTGGTGTGCGCTTGCAGCTGTTGTGAAAAACATGAGTTTCCTGCTTGGCTGAGCTTTGTGGCTAACAGGTGGACTGTATTTCACCTGTGCAAATGCGGAAAGAGAGAGAACGAGATTATCATGGGTTCTATGTGAATAGGTTCACATATTGTCTATAGGTTTACATAGATAATATGTGAACCTATTCACATAGATTCACATATTATCTATGTGAATGTTAAAATCCCCAGAAATGGCAAAATACTCGAACTCTGAGGAAATTGTTGATAGCAGTTCTATAAAGTCCTCAGCAAAGGCTGGAGAGTATTTTGGAGGCCTGTAATAATGATAGGCAAAGTAAAATCCGTGGAGCACCTTTTAACACAATACCCAGATATTCGAAAGACGGGTAATTCCCGTCAATGTTTCATTGAGGACTGTTGCACTGCAGCTGTCTTCTAGCCAAGTTTCATTTAGAAACATAAAATCCAGGTTGTATGTGTTTATTAATTCGTTGACTAGAAATGATTTATTTTTAAGTGAGCGGATGTTTAAAAGTGCTAAGAAAGTGCTAAAGTGCTTTTGAAGGCCTTAGATTTGCTATCATGTAATTGAACAGCAATAGAGAAAGATTCAGGCACACTGGGTTCCTGCTTGTTTTGTAAACACTTAAGAAAGTTACCATTATCATAGCAGGGACCCGACACATATCACTGAGAGTGAAGGTGTGAGCCAGGAGGAGGGGAGCTTGGCCCGCAGGCTTTGGTGGTTGTGGGGCCTGCCGTTTTTCGTTGACATCTAGGGGCTTGCAGCATAAGAGTGGGATTGCAAAGCATGGAGCAGTAAGCAAGAGCGTCCGAACAGTAGCTGAGCAGAAAAAAAGAGCAGTTTCATATTGTTCAGCTTTCCTAGGCTGATTTAGAAAGTAATTACTAATAAGTAATGCAAAACTTTTTAGACACAGAAATTAGTACAGTATAATAATGAAACTTCTGAAGATGTATTTGGTCACCAGCTAGTAATAATACTTTTTTTTTTGCAATACAGAGGCAGGCATTTTGGAAATAAAATACTTATTTAACTTTGTGAAGAACGCGTAATAATTCATTATATAGAGGACTGAAGAGACTATATACATAAGACTATCAAATACATACAGCTATGTATATGTAGTCAAGCTCAAAGTAGCTTCACTAACATCACTAGTACAAACAATTGAGATGCAAAAAAAGATCTAATTTGATATGCCAGTGGTTCCAAAGAGATGATCACCCTGATCTGATGTAAGAACGCTGATCGTGTCTTGGTTGATCTTACAGCATCATTGAATACAAAACCGATGAGCCTCTCGGGAACAGAAACCAATTAGCAGCACATCCCATTCAGGCCTGTTGCTCGGTTACGTACCCTCTCTGCATGTTAATGTGGCTCCTCGTCTACCTGTTCCTCACACAAGAGCTATTGTGGGTAAAACAGAAAGGAGATGAGAAGATTATGCTGACAGCAAATTTGTACGCCAAAACACATTAACGTAAGAGGCCGCTTAGCATTCGAGAGAGTGAGAGGGTGTTGTAAGGGAGTTAAATATGAAATTGTAGGTCTGTTTGCTCACTGTTTTCTGGAGGAACCTCAAAGGAACTCCCCGAGGAGGTCTTGGTCTCCATAGCAAACAAAGAACGCTAGATGTTCTGGAGCAGCTGGAGTTAGATTAACCTTGAGGATTATGTCCCCTTGGCATCTGAAAAGTTCTTAAATATTCAGCTTGAAATGTTTGTAAGAACCAAAATCCTCTACTATTCATAGGAAAGAATGTGAAATAAAGGGCTAAATGCATGTTGCATGTAATACCATCCTTCTTTTTCTTTTTACATTTAACACCATTAATAATAATGATAAAAATAAATAATAATACATTGAAATGAAATGAGTAAAGAGAGGTCTTATTAAATGTAATTATATGTGTTTGCGCATTGTTGGTGTCCTCTTCTTGTCATCGCTATGTTTTTTTATTGCGTGAGAATATGAATAAGTGGTGTGCATGAGAGCATGAATAGACTGAGAGTTGGGAGCCCTAATAGATGCATGTTTTCCTATTCTCCTGTCTCTCTGTCCTCCTGCCGGAGCAACTGTCGAAGTGGACAGGAAGGACTAAAGGTCAAGGACCTGTTTGAGCTCATTTATAACAAGGTGCAACCTCAGCGTCCTCTGGCTTAAAACATTGCCTCATTACTTCCCTTCCTGTAGGTGCCAATACCTCCTGTGAGGAACGGATAATAAATACCTGGGAAATACTGTGCCATGGCATTTCTAAGGCCACAGTTTCTCACAAAAGTGAGTACATCCCTTACATTTCAGCAACCATTTTAGAATATCTTCTCAAGGGACTCAAAAGGGTTCAGGTCTGGAGAAATACTTGGCCAATCCATCACCTTTACCTTCCTCAGCAAGGCAGTTGTCATCTTGGTGAGGTGTTTGGGGTCGTTATCATGCCGTTCGGCCCAGTTTCTAAAGGGAGGGCATCATGTTCTGCTTCAGAATGTTGGAATCCATGTTTTCCTCAATGAAGGAACTCCCCAGTACCAGCAGCACTCATGCATCTCCAGATCATGATGCTACCACCACCATGCTTGACTGTAGGCAAGACACAATTTTATTGGTACTCCTCACCAGGGCATGCTGGACACCATCTGAGCCAAACAAGTTTATTGTAGTCTCATCAAACCACAGGACATGGTTCCAGTCATTCATGCTCATGGACAGGTTGCTTTCAGAAAACCGTTTGCGGGCTTTCTTGTGAGCCAGCTTCAGAAGAGGCTTCCTTCTGGGACAACGGCCATGCAAACTGACTTGTTGCAGTGTGTGACATGTGGTCTGAGCACTGACAAGCTGACTTACCGCTTCTAAGACATCTAAAGGCACGAGGACTCTTCTTTGGTTGACACTTGCGAGGCCTGTTCCGAGTGGAACCCGTCTTGAATACCTCTGTATGTCCCTGGCCTGTACTGGAGAGTAAATCTATACTGTTAAATAAGCAGCACATTGACTACTCTAAAATATAACCAAGTTTCATTTCTATAGTATTGTCCCTTAAGAAGATGTAGCTGGAACTCAAAACATAATACCACACACAAATATTGGGTAGTTTCTACGCTATCTCATGACCAATTCGTACGAATTTGTACGAGTGATTAATAAGTGGCAAATTTTTACTAATTCATTCGACCTCACTCGTACAAATTCGTAATCGATTTGTCTAAACCCACGTGATGGGTAGTTTAGGGCGGGGTTAGGGGTAGGTCATTCGTACGAATTAGCCAACTCGTAAAATATGTACGATTTAGCAAAATTCGTACTAATTCGTACAAGTGAGGTCGATACGAATTGTTATGAATTGGCCATCTCGGTAAAATTAGTACGAATTCCCGTGAGATCAGGTTGGTAGTTTCTCACAACTTTTCAAACCTGCCATTTTGGACTTCCCTCCCTCATTAAACTCATTGCAATGCATTTTGGGATTGTTTTCCTACCAAAACGAGGGAACTCAGAAAGCAACATAATATTGTTGATATCTTTTTGCAAAATTCTTCATGCCAGGATACCTATGATTCATTTAAATGTTGTCTAGGTAGGCAGCATGCTAGATTTAACTAAGGAAGTTGCGCTCTTCTTTAAGGTCCATTTGAATGTGAAGCAGGCTTTGATCTGGATTGAATTGTTCAGCCACAATAAACCAGTTCCTCTATAAGACCCACATACTCCTTCCTGAGCCCTTTCCTTCCTCTTGGAGGACTGTCAGAATGGCAGGAACTCACTATTTTGTTTTCTTCTCTAAATCCTTTTTTTGCTTTGACATTCTTTCACACTCATTTTATTTTTCTCATACAGTCTGAATACAGATGAGTTGAACTTTTGCGCTGACTTTGTGAGAAACTAGACTTTGTAAAACAATCCACTTAATCATGTCAGAAATGATAGAACTAATTAACATTATACACATTAAGCTGGATCAAAATATATAAAAATAGGGTCAAACTAATTTACATTTTTCACACAAATTATATTTTATACGGACACGTACAAATGTTTTTGTGCTTTCATTTTTTTGGCCGAAACAGGAAGAATTTGATGTTCACCTCCGGGAGGGATACACTTTTTGTAAACTTCTGCAATTCTGACATCTAGTGATAGAAAGGCAACATTACATTTTTGGCAGTCAACAATCCTGAATAAACACTCAGATGCACAAGCAAATCAAATTAATCTTAAAAATATTAAAAAAACAAATGTAAATAAATACTATTACAAGGCTTTAATGATTTTCTTAAATCTTTGGTGTGTTTTTCACCTAAGTAATAATAATACTAACAATAATTATAATAATAAGCAACTTTAAATAAATCAACATTAATTAATATTTGTCACATTTGAGTCGTTAAAATCCACTGTATACATATATAATTGTGCAAGTGTGTTATTTATTCAAATAATTTTCAAAAACCTTTTTTTGTGTGAAAAAAACTTGCCAAATCCAATGTGTGCGCAGATAATTCAGATGAAGCGGACTCTACACACACACACGTTGGGGTTTTGTGTGTGCGTGTGTGTGTGTTAAAGACAAGATTTTAAACAGATCTAACATAAACTGTTATACATATATTGTACACCAGGTGTCAGCAGACTCACAAAGCAAATTCTTGCAAAAACTGCACTGTCTCTTTTTAAATTATTTATCCTTTAATTGTTTTTTTTTTTGTTTTTTTTTACAATATATGCACCCAACATGGGAAAAAACTCTCATAATAATAATAATAATAATAATAATAATAATAAACATTTAACAATTTAAATACATCAAATTTGAGATTTTAAAATCACAAAGATATATATATATATATATATATATATATATATATATATATATATAATTACACATTTATTTGTAAAGTGGTTTTCACAATACATATCGTTTCAAAGCACCTTAGAACAGGCACGTGTCTACATTACTATTTAAAATGATCTGTTATCAGAGGTGACTGTGTCCATGCAAACCCAAATAAATATATGGATTTAAATAAGCCCCAAACTTTTTGTATCTCATGTTGTACATGGGGATGTACAAGCAGTGTTGGGATGTGACTTTCTGAACTGGTGCTTCTGCTTGCCTGTGTGGGAGGAGTTCGCACAGATTTGTATTCCTCATGCACACGCACAGACAGCAGCAGCAGCGCTTCAGTGTGAGTCAGAGCAGAGCGGGGAAACCTCCGTCTACTCTCACTGGCGGCTTGTTTTTATCTCCACTGAGGAAACGCCTCGCTCCCTGACCTTACAAGTCTCGGATTTATGCTGCGTGTGGAAGAGATCTATTTGTGAGCTCTACATGGTGAGGAGATAAACGGAGGCCAGCAGTCTGCAGTACAACATATCATCAGAAAACAGGAGGAGGACCCAACGCCCTTCCCAGACCGACCATGCATACCTGCCTTGGTTGATGTGCTTGTGCAATGGATGCTTTAATGGGTTTGCATATGCACCATTGACATGCTGAGGTGCCTCTCCTTTTATGGATCGCTTTATGGGATCATAACCTGGTGATTTTACCTTCAAAGCTGAAAGTCGTCTCAGTTTGGATGCTAAACAACCAATGAATCTGAAGCCTGGAAGCCTCGAGATCAAAGAGGCGAGATAGGCGACGTTGCTATGTGATTTATTGATTGTTACACATTTATCATAAGATGGGGAACGGTTTCTCCAACATCGCAGCATTCCAGTCCCTGCACATTGTGATGCTCGGCTTGGATTCGGCCGGTAAAACCACAGTACTGTATCGGTTAAAGTTTAACGAATTCGTCAACACTGTTCCCACCATCGGCTTCAACACAGAGAAGATCAAACTCAGCAATGGCACCGCCAAAGGGATCAGCTGTCACTTCTGGGACGTCGGCGGACAGGAGAAGTTAAGACCCTTATGGAAATCCTACAGCCGCTGCACGGACGGTATTATTTACGTGGTGGACTCCGTAGACGTCGACCGGCTTGAGGAAGCCAAGACAGAACTGCATAAAGTCACTAAATTCGCAGAGAACCAAGGAACTCCTTTGCTGGTGATCGCCAATAAGCAGGACCTCCCCAAATCCCTGAACGGTCACCGAAATCGAGAAGCACCTGGCTCTCCATGAACTGAGTCCCTCCACCACGTACCACGTCCAACCGGCCTGCGCCATCATTGGCGAGGGTCTCCATGAAGGAATGGACAAACTATACGAGATGATCGTCAAACGAAGGAAATCTCTCAAACAGAAGAAGAAACGATAGACTATTGCAGACTCGTGGAGACATTTAAAGGGATGGTTTACCCAAAAACGACAATTCTGTCATCATTTACTCGCCCTCATGTGTCCCCATTTAAAAAAACATCTCCTTTGCAGAAGAAAATCGTACAGGGTGCGTTTCCAGTACAACTATGTAGTTCGATGTTTTACTACCATAGTACGATGCATCGTTGGAGAAATCCACTAGCTAGTCACGACTGTTTCCCCGAAACCTATTGTCGCAAAATATCGTTCAACCACGTTAGTTTTGCGCGTGGTGGAGTAATAACTACTTTAAATGAAACTGTTTGAGATCCAATTAACGCTAGATTTTTTTATATATAAATTACGGACATGTCATCTGAGGACTATTTCTAATTGTTCTCAGTTATTTAGCTTTATTACCAGACTCAATATTTGGCTCGTTCTTAGATAGTAGAGCACGTTCGCACATGCGCAGCGATTTACTTTAAATAAAAGACGTAAATTACATTTGTATGTATTCTAAATAAAAGACACCGGCTGTACTGAATGTCAGCTTGCTTATTTTGCTCAAGATAAGGATTTATTACGTCCAAAATGTGATGCAAGATGCTTCTAAACCACAGGTCGAGAGGCTGTCGTTCAAACTACATAACTTTGCGATGCTGTTTGCGAATGTTCGCTGGAATCGATTGTTTGGGAAACACCGATTCGTTGAACTATGCTGATAACGACGGAACTTGCGACCATAGTTGGCTAACGATACTTTTGGGAAACGCACCCCAGATTAAGAATTACGTTTGGGTAAATGAAGACAGAATTGTAATTTTTTTTGTGTACTAAATATTGCCATGAAAGATTTGATGGGTTTTGCCTTGGTATGCCAGATTTGTAACACTTTATAGTAACTTTCATTAATAATATACTGTGCAATACTGTGCATAGTTAATGTAAAGTACATTCGTACTGTCTGGAACATTTGCATAAATATCCGTATGAACTCTTGATCTGATAACTGTGATTTAAATGAGCAAATTAAATGACAATATTCACAGCTTACTTGAACAATATAGCATCTTTGCCACAACCAATAGCGTGAGTTTTGGGCAGGACAATGTATGGCCGATTAATGGCAGATACATCTGGAAAATCTTTAATTTTGCGATTTGGAGATGTTGTGCAGAAATTACACACTTTAAGCATGTGTCTTACTTATTAGTGAAAGTTATTATAAAGTGTTACAGAAAAAACAAAAAAACAAAACAGTGGTTATAATATGCTTGCGTTTAGAACCAAAAACTACTTAAATGATAGCGAGAAAATATGTACTAGCCAATAAATTAAATTGCATAAAAATAAGCGAAAAAAAATATAAAAATGGGCCGGACCCATGTTGCTGCTTGATATTAAATCCATAAATATTGCTAATAAACAGTAGCCTGTGCTTTGGAAAAAAAAACCTACTTTTGTTACAAAATCATAAACTGAATTAAAATGATTCTTTTGTACATTATGCTTTTCCTGCATAACTAGCAGCACATTGAACCATATAGTTCCTCCGATGCAGTTTTTCCATTTTTTTCCATCTGTGCCCTACACAGGCCTTGAACATGACCAGATATGTTTGTTTTGTTGAAATGCTACTTTGTAACACAATCAGAGGTTGCTGTGTTATGAAACCATGTAGTGAAATGAAGACTGTTTATGCACATGATGCCAAAAATAAATTATGAAATATACGTAACGTGTGTAGCGTTTTGTTGGTTTGCAACCTGACCTAAACACTTGAGAAAAGTCTGCATTCAGCATTATCGCGGGCGGCGAGCCTGTTTTCTGTAATTAAAGTTGCCGTTCGGTACAACAGCCATCACCCATAATTCCCCGAGCTGTCAGATCAAGACATGATTCCACTGCGCTGGACGACGTAAATCCCTTTGATTTAGCTCCAGGCTGGCCGAGGTCCACACGTGCTCGCGTTTGAGCGCAAACACTCTCGGGACTGGGATAATGACCTTTTAGTGCTCAGCGAGATTGAAAATGGATATTAATAGGAGT
>JAQIUQ010000343.1:397500-484723 GCA_030378365.1 Hybognathus amarus
ATCTCTCATTCTCCTTCCTGTTTCTGTGCCCTACTTTTCCACAACTTCTTCACCCACCCCCTCTCACCTTCCTGTCATCTTTTTCTGTCTTCCTCTTTCAGCCGATGCATCATTCATTTCTGTGCTCATGGATATGGAAGACATTGCTTTGGCGCCTTGTTTGTTTACTGTGCATTGTTGAGAAATGATTAATCCTGCTTAGTAGTTCAGTGCTATCAAGTCTCTCTCTCTCTCTGTTTATCTTCTCATCCTGTGTGGGTGTTTTTGCATTCGGGCCATTAAAATCACACCGTCTGGATTAAGTCTATAGGAATGTGCCGTATATGCCAACATCAGTGCTGTCTTAAAAATACAATGCATGCAGCTTTCATGTTTTGTTGTCAGTGCTGAGCTTCCAGGGGATTTGTGTTTTGTTTATGACATACTGTGCCTTGCCTCGGGCCTTTGTGCTGAAAAAGTCAAATCAAAGGGCTTTGATTGGTGACGAGGTCAAAATATGATGCTCGCATTCTATGGCAACAATCCAATGTCAAACCAGTCACAAACTATTTACAATGTATAGACATTCAGCCAAATCCTAGATGGATGGATAGATAGACAGAATGATAGCCAGACAGAATAATGTAAATATAGACAGACAGAATGATACATAAGACAGCCAGATGGACTCACAGACATGGAGAATTAGATCGATAGATAGATAGATAGATAGATAGATAGATAGATAGATAGATAGATAGAGGTAGAGGAGAGGTCTGTAATTTTCATCAATAGGTACACTTCAACTATGAGAGACTAAATGGAAAAAAATCCAGGAAATCACATTGTAGGATTTTTAAAGAATTTATTTCTAAATTATGGTGGAAAATAAGTATTTGGTCACCCAGAAACCAGCAAGATTTCTGGCTCTCACAGACCTGTAACTTCTTTAAGAAGCTCTTCTATCCTCCACTCATTATCTGTATTTTTGGCATCTGTTTGAACCCGTCATCTGTATAAAAGACACCCGTCCACAGCCTCAAACAGTCACACTCCAAACTCAACCATGGCCAAGACCAAAGAGCTGTCGAAGGACACCAGGAAGACAATTGTAGATCTGCACCAGGCTGGGAAGAGTGACTCTACAATAGGCAAGCAGCTTGGTGTGAAAAAAATCAACTGTGGGAGCAATTGTAAGAAAATGGAAGACATACAAGACCACTGATAATCTCCCTCGATCTGGGGCTCCACGCAAGATCTCATCCCGTGGGGTCAAAATGATCATGAGAACGGTGAGCAAAAATCCCAGAACTACATGGAGGGACCTGATGAATGACCTGCAGAGAGCTGGGACCAAAGTAACAAAGGCTACCATAAGTAACACACTACACCGAGAGGGACTCTAATCCTGCAGTGCCAGGCGTGTCCCCCTGCTTAAGCCAGTACATGTCCAGGCCCGTCTGAAGTTTGCCAGAGATCATATGGATGATCCAGAAGAGGATTGGGAGAATATCATGTGGTCAAAATAAAACGTATTGGTAAAAACTCAACTCGTCATGTTTGGAGGAAGAAGAATGCAGTTGTTCCCAAGAACACCATACCTACTGTGAAGCATGGGGGTGGAAACATCATGCTTTGGGGCTGTTTTTTCTGCAAAGAGGACAGGAAAACTGATTCGTGTTGAGGGAAGAATGAACGGAGTCATGTATCGATGAGATTTTAAAGCCAAAACCTCCTTCCATCAGTGAGAGCCTTGAAGATGAATCATGACAATGATCCCAAACACACCGCCCGGGCAACGAAGGAGTGGCTCCGTAAAAAGCATTTCAAGGTCCTGGAGTGGCCAAGCCAGTTTTCAGACCTCAACCCCATAGAAAATTCGTGGAGGGAGTTGAAAATCTGTGTTGCCGAAACATCACTGCTCTAGAGGAGATCTGCATGGAGGAATGGGCCAAAATACCAGATACAGTGTGTGCAAACCTGGGGAAGACTTACAGGAACGTCATTGCCAATAAAGGTTATGTTACAAAGTATTGAGTTGAACTTTTGTTATTGACCAAATACTTACTTTCCACCATAATTTACAAATAAAAATCTAAATTTAAAATTTCAATTTATTTTGTCTATATAGTTAAAGTGTACTTTTGATGAAAATTACAGACCTCTCTCATCATTCAAAGTAGGAGAACTTGCACAATCAGTGGCTGACTACATACTTTTTGGCCCCACTGTAGATGTCATTCAAAATGACAGAATTAATGAAAGGCAGACTGAAGTTTAAAATGTCGTTGGTTGTTGTAGTCTCATAATTCCACATATGTGACCTGATCCAGCAAAATGAGTCACAGTGACCCAAATTAAACAATTTAGATTTTGGTATTAATAGAAAGAGGACATCATAAGCTTTTAAACGATATCTTAGTCAAAGTCATACCTTGAATGGTTGTAAAGATATACACATTTGAATTCTGGTCATCGGCCCTTTTTTCAAATTGAAAACCTGAGAAAATCGCCTTTTTTGTTGTTGTATTGCATTTTTAAGGGATAAACGATTTATTTTATAGCTTAATTTGACCAAATACATTAATATAATGCGATTTAACCAGGCTAAAGCTCAAATTATTTTAAGTTTTTTGGATTAAATAATTAAAAAGGGACTTTTACAAAAATGTTCTAAAATCAGAAAGATTGAACAGAGGTGCCAGAGAGAAATCCACTTTTCATACGGATTAGCCCACATAAGCAGAGAGCAGTCTGTTTTCTTTTCGTTTTGAATGGTTCTGTTTAAAAGTAGACATTTCAATATATATGTATATATTTCTCAGGTCTGTTTGGCAAGTGGAATACCTTATACGCTGACTTTCGTTTCATGAGACGAGCTTTAGTTAACGTGCCGCCGGTGGGTAGGATTACTACTTTTGGTTTGTGCAGTGTAGCTAATTCAAATAGGCCTATTTATTAAAATATTTCATTATCTGGGAATTATGGATCTCCTCCATAACGCTGAAATTGCCCAATTTTTAAACAATTTAGTAATAATTTAACTAGTTGTGTGGTGTAAGTCTACGTATTTTATAATGTTAACTCTACAAATAATAATAGGCTAATAGTAAATTAAAGATGTGGTAGCATTGGGTCTAGACTTGAAGGATAACTCCGGGAGATGAAGGGACGTGTCGTGATTCTGTCTTCTCACACAGGTTCGTGGATCTGAGTGTCGCGATCGTTACAGCCTTAGATGTATTTGCTTGAGTTGAGATGAGTTCAAACGTTTCAGCGGAGACCCGGGAAATGCGCAGAGGTGAGGGGAGTTGAGAAGAGCAATGTGTATTTCAGTTTCAATTTAAAGCTTTGACAAATTTAATAGTCATTTAAATACCTTTACTCAATTATTTGGACTACGAAACTTTGGGAGATTACTTTTGAATGTCTGTTCTTTGAAATTAGCAAAAACATTTTTTTTTTGGTTATTTCATTGTTTTTCCACATAATCGGGCCATATCTTAAAATGGAACGTTGTGACTTCCGACTCATTTTGCCAGAGCGGGTCACATATGTTCAGCTTTAGCGCATTACTCAAGTTTGAGACTGTGAATCGGGAGGTTTAACACTGCGACTTCTGACCTGTAATACCCGCCCTCAACAGACCCCAACTCGGCGGAAGGGAAAGGGATTAACCGTTAACGCCAGTTTAGCATCTGAGTCATTTCAGCTGTTTGCCAAGGCTTAAAGAAAGACTTAACTCCTAACACAAGTGTCAGGACAGGAATAAAGAACTCACAGGGAGGTAAATATTCACCATATGGACATCGCTGAACACCATTGCATCTGTAAAACTGTTAATCTACAACAGGCAAGCTGTTTTAAAAGGAGCCAAAGACAACAGTTAACATACCACTGAATAAACAAGACATTTTGTGTTCCTGTCAGTGGGGAGACAGTTTTTATGGTGCCCTGACGTGTTTTCGGTCAACCCTATTATTGAGGCAGGCCGTTAAACTGAGAGCTCTTTGTTACGTAACATACTTGCGACAGGCTGTAGTTCACTGCTGTCCTGCAAGGTCATTGACTGTTTGCTCTTGACACCACTGTGTGAAAGAATTTCGACAATTTCTAGAGAAACAATCCTGCATTATCTCTTGCTATAGGCAAACAAGGCCAAACGGTGATGCTTGCAGAGAACGAGAAGGTTACCAGAACGCTATCAATTTATGCCTTAAAGTTTCTTTCTTCTAATTTCTGCTGCTATGCTATCAGATGTACCATCCAAAAGTATTTCAAGCCACTTATAAATGCGCTGTAATTTACAGCTCTAAATCCGCCCAACTTGCTCGCCGTTTTGCTTCCCTTGCTCCTTCGCTTGTAAGAGCGTGTTCAGACAGCGTAGAGTTCAGAAATGGGTTAATCCCTCCTTCCCAGGTGTGCGTCTCCACATGTCTCCTCACTCAGCTGCTCTCTCTGGTAGTTTCAAGCTTGTGTTTCAGCAGAAACTTGGTTTATTTGAGTCAGAACGAGAGCCACGTCTGAATACCGGAGCTTTCCAGTGCATTTCATTTTCACTTTAATTAGGAGAGCAAATAAATCATTTGCTGTGGTAGGGAGAGTCTCCAAGTCTCCATTCGATCACTATTTCATCTCATCACTATCTAGGAGAATATTAAAGGGGTCATGAACTGGCTTTTTAAATGTTTTTATTTTGTTGTCTGAGGTCAACTTATGACGTTCGCTTGGTTTTTACCTTCAAAAACATAAAAATGAATGTTATGGGCTATTTTCTTCCCTAGTTTTCAGCCTACTTGAAAAATGCTCGGATTTTATGGGCGTGTCGCATTGAAGACTAGGAAGTAAACGCCCACTGCTGTGAGTGGATAACAGTTTTGCATATTATAATGAGCTTCAACTCTGTCATCGGTTTCGGTCAGTGCACGTGGGGGATTGTTTTGAAAACCACTGTTGTAAAATGGCAACCGGAATGATTCGCCCATACATGTTTGACCCAGAGTCCGATCCGAATCGCAGGACAATGAACCAACAGCACCTTGAATACAACGGATACTTGTAGACACATACACAATTATTAGATATCAAACGATCTGTAACAATGCAATGCTAGCCGAGTAGATTATTATTTCTAAAATAAAAATATTACTCGCATAAGTGTGTTGCACCACTCCTGTTGGATCCAACATAGAAGGTACAGCACCTTTTTTAATCTTAATCAGTCTGCAAATCCAGCCTCGAACTGTGTCTTGTTCACAAAACAATCCTCGGTGAAATGAAGCGAACATACGGATAATGTTTTACACTCATCAGCTGGAACGTCATTAAAAACAAATTTTAACCAGGCATTCCTAATATTGGAATCCAGAGGAAGCTTATGCAGCAACTGTCTCCTTCCACAGCCAGGCACGGCACAACATTTTGTCAACGGAATGTTTATTTCTGGTAGCTCGCTCCGGTTTGTCATCACGAGGTATGCTTTTGTTTACCTATGCGTGAATGCGCGAATCGGTGGGCGGGGCTAAACCAGCCGCGTTGAAGTAGGCGTTGATGAGCGGGGTCGGGTTTTAGCGTCATTGACGTCATACTTCCACGCTTTCAAAAACGAGACGTTTGTTGAGGCTGGTGTCAATAAAAGCTTTTATTGGACTAACAAGGTCGTTTTCAGTTCTGAAACGTACAGGATATTCTTATAATATGATGACCTCTTAGATGTCAAAAGCTCAAGGAAAATTTGATTTCTCAGTTCATCACCCCTTTAAAGAGAACTCATTTGCCATTTCGTATGAGTATGAAATCTAAATGACTTTGGCAGTCTAGTTAATCTGAGTGATTTATGGCACAGCTTCGCATTTGATTGTCCGCATAGACCAATCAAATTTACAAAAGAGCGTCTTTTCCATGAAATTGACCCTTTTAAGGCAGGAATGAATCAGGGAGGTGCAGTACTATCCAAAGAATGTGCGTAAGACACACACTGCCAACTACTGATGTATATAATTTTTCTGATACATCATCAAAGCCAAAAGCGTTGCATAACGTCAACAAATTGTGAACATGGTCCTCCAGTATCAATTTGTAGTTGCATGTTACACTCAAGGACCCTCAGAGCCGCTTTGGTGGTAAATTACGGTGGAAATGGTCGAGACGTGCAGCTGTTGTTTCTGATGTGGGTTCCTTCATGCAGGGTTCCTTCTGAAAAGGTTTGGTGCTGGTGCCAGCACCCATGTGGTGACCATATTCACAGATTAAACACATACTTTTAAAATCAGGCAGTAAAAACAGTTAAATACACATAAGCACACACCTGTGTATTTTAAAATATGGTAAATCTCATTTATCAGGGTCAGTGAGCTTGAATGTATGTAATGACGTAAATGGCACATCTATTTGACAATACTTCCTTTCAAACAAATATGACAGATCTTTCCAGTCGTTAGTTCTATATTAGCCCGCATTATAGTAGCATTATGTCCTACTATTCCTGCCAAACTTACAGATAGTAGTGTTCTACAGTAAATCTATGGTGATGTTGCTGATCTGTGGACACTGGATAGTTCATTCATGGCACAATGTTTCTTCCTGGTTTCCACGTCAGCGCTGTTTGATCCGTTAATAACAGAGAAATGTGAAAGTTTCTCACTAGATCTCGCAGCGATGTTATTACTTCATTGGCGAATTCAAATGTTTTCTTTACTGGATTTGGCTGTGTAGTAACAGTGCTGATGATCAAGATCGGCTCGCGCTGCATTGGTCCAAACCGATAAACGGTCCGTGATCCAGACAACCACACAATAACGAGTAGCTCAGTTTCGTTCCGCTTATATTACATTTGCAATTTGATGTTGGACAATGTTGTGGTCACGCCAGCGTCTCTTACATTATGAGCGCGCTTGCCACGTGCATACATTTGAAATAACAAAATCTTGGTCGGCAGGAAAAATGAAAAATGCTTACCGAAAACTGAACCGAAAGACTCGTACCGAACGGTTCAATACGAATACGTGTATCGTTACACCCCTATCAATGGTACATTATAGACTGTCCCAGTTGAAGTCAGGAAAGACTATGGTGTATCACTGTCTGGAATGTAGAAGGGCAGGATGGTCATGTGAATGAGAGAAATCAAGAAATCTCTAAGAAAGTAACTGTTATGCAAGTAGCATTAATGTTTTACTCTTGATATAAGTTCGAACCTGTTAGATCAAACGTACAGAAAGATCATTATTTTTAGTTAATATGCACAGCATTGCCAAATAAGCCTTTCTTTAATCGAGACGTGCTGAATATTTTTCCTGATGATAGTGATGCCATTTATTTACAGTCATGAGTCAATCTCTATGAGTCAATCATGAAATTCTGAGCACACAAAAAAAAATCATCCTAATTTTTTGACATTTTTTCAAGTGAAATGTCCAAATATCCTATGAACAAGATATCTCAGAGTGTATTTTGATTAGACGTGTTGTAAATGTTATCTAGTTTTATGGATTTTTTAATATTTTAACTAGAAATACTTATATTTGCACAACATTGTTTTCAACTAAAAATAGACAACGCAAACATAAACCGTTTGCAAATTGCACATTTTTGAAAACGATACCATTATCATCTGCGTGTAAGCTAAAAAAAAAAAAAAACAACAACGTGAATTTGTGAAAACGGTGAAGCCATGCGTGTGCGTTCAGTAATGTGTTCAGGCATCATGTAAAGAAATTACATTGGCTAAATTGAAAAATAATACCTCAAGGCATTATGGTATCAACAGGTAACATAATTTTGTTGCTTCCAAAAAGTAATATAATAACAATCAGTGTTGTGCCTGAATGCGTTCATATTTTGGGTGAACTGAACGTATGTATTACTGCCTGATGAACGTTACTGTGAACACGTTCATTCTGGTGTCTGTGAATGCACGCTCACTCAGTTTAACTTCGTACAATAGGGTGCCAGATTTCTAAGGAGCCTACCAGGCAAAAACCCAGCTTAAATACACATAAACGACCTTAATTGTAGCGAGAAACACCCAATCTGGCAACACAAGTCACCAGTGTCGCCCCGCGGCCGCCGTCGACAAAGCAGCGAGCATCGTATGATCATTTAAACGGATTTTAGGATGGGAAAAATCTTACATTTCTGTGCAAACTACCATAATACCATAACATAATGTAACTTTTGTAACTTAACATTAGATCTATGACAGTCAGCAAACTGTAATTATAGATTCCCTGTGGAAGTTCAGTGATTTATAGCTAGTCTGTAGATACAAGATTAAGAATATGGCACGTTAAGCTTCTTCTCTGTTCTTTGGCACAAAGAAGGCCCAGAACAGCTAAAAAGCTATTGCTCCTGGCATCTGTTCCTTCCTTTTCGCACTTTCACAGATGCCACCATATCTCCCACCATGACAATTCACACGAAACGGAAACAACCTGCCGATCGCAAAGCATAGATATCAATTACCATGGAACCCTGCTTTTCTCTTGTTTATCTCTCTGTTTTTCTTACTATCTTTGTCCCTGTCAATTATTTCTGATACGAGATCCGGGAAAGAGTCCAATGAAAGGTAGGAGAAGAGATTCGGTATGCTGATGCTGACAGAATTCAGTGGCACTCTGAAGAACGGTCTCTGCACCGAGATGACAGGAAATGTACAAAAATAAAAGCTTTAACTGAACTGAACCCTGCAAGAATTTAAGCTTCTCCGACAAGAAGCGAGATCTCACAAAGGGCGCTTCGAGACACTATAGTATTACGATGTATTTGCTGAGTAAGACATGTTCCTGGATCAACATTTTGTTGATCCTGCAACAACATTTCTGTCTGAAAATTTAGTCTTAACCTTACCTATAACACATCCCTAAAATGAGAGGGAAATGATAGGTGTAGAAGCACCGAACCCTGGTTGTAAGTCTAAACTTGACCAAAACCGTAAACTTGTTCCTCATTTCCTATCAACCAATCAGAATTGTTGATCCAGGGACATGTTATACTTGATGAAATCACGTTCATCTATCCACTCAGTGATGCCCATCTGAAATATCACCAAAACCTAAAATCGTGATAGTCAGACTTAGTCAGAGCTGTACCTTTTAGCATCAAGTCATGTATACATCTCCAGACCAGTAATTAAGATTATATATGGGTATTAAGATTACACATTGCCAATCCATGCAGTCTATTCAATCAGACAGTTCTGAACACCAATTAGCTAATCAGAGGAGACAGGGTTATAGGTCTTAACTGAAGTTCCCTTTGAACCTCAGCTGGACCACTTAGAGTCTTGAGCCTTCGCTGGCCGAGACTTCATCTCCGGTAGAGTAAATATTAAAAAGACAAGGAATCCAGCGGAGATCAGAAGGACAAATTGGGCATTTGGTCGGTCTTATCGTGAGGAGCTGGATTTAATTCGACAGTCTAATTTCTTCAAAGAGGGATTAGTTCAGGCATGAAATCACGAACAGCCTTCATCTCACTGGGTTTTTTTTGGTCCAAATTTTCTTGTAATAAAGCTTGAAATAATTCAATGGAATTTTGATTTACGTTTGACTTTGATCCCAGTGTGATATTGCTGTTCATTTCAGAATAACTGTAATGACTACTTGGTTATTGCCAATAAGGAACAACTTATGTGTATATGCTAAAGTAAGTTTATTTACCTCACATCAGTAACTACACACCTCTAAAACCTAAAAGAATTTTGTCATTTTTGTCACAAAATAAATTCTTGGAGAAACAAAACTGTATATTAAGACTCGTATATTGTATTTAGAAATATATAAATGATGGCTTTTTCCACTTTTTTAACTACACTTTATTGAAAAAAAATGGCCGAGGATGGAAATATGTCAATACGGGACAGTCTGTCAGTGGTCGTGGGTGGAGCATGAAAATCCAAACGGTTTGATTAATAAGAGTGTATTGGCTTTTTGAGGGTTAAAAAAAGGAGTGAATGGATTTTTTTTTGTATGGTGGTTTTGTCCACATACTGCAAAGACACATTTATATGCCAAAAACATATAAAAGTCAATTTTGCATCCAATGACAACAGAAGAACTTTTTTTTGAAGACTATTTTTATTGGAAACTCATATTTATGATCGTACTACATGACATACACATTAGAAGGGATACCTATTAGGGCTGTCACTTTTGTCAAAAAATCCTGATTGATTTTTGAGACATAAGTGTTCATTGAATCGATTGTAAAATCGATTTTCCATGTCTAAACATGTTTCCATTTTAACCAAATATAGGCAAATCCACGGACACCTAACAAGCATAAGGACGAACGTAGGCCTAAAGAGGGCGCTTAAGACGCGCACTTGAATATTTCTGATGTTTTATTGACATGAAGCTTTGTGCACAATGACAAACAGGAGTGTAACATTCTCGAAAAAACAATAAGCAGAGTGGACTGCCATAACATCAATGAAAAACATTACTGCAGGATTCAACATAGGTGATTGTAGCCTGAACGTGTCGTGACGAGCTGGACGCGCTCTGAGAGAAGGCTGTTAAAATCAATTCCGAATCTGTATCTGTATGCATGAGACTTTCTAAAAACCGGCAGAATTCACATTTTTCACTATGCAAAAATACAATTTGCTGTTATGTGTGTGTGTGTGACGCGCGTTCGCTGCGGGCGTGACGTGACGAGCTGGACGCGCTCTGAGAGAAGGCCGTTAAAATCGATTCCCTATTTTCGTTTTCGATACTTGTGTTGGTTGGTCCGAATCGATTATCAGATCGATTTTCGAATGTAAAGTGACAGCCCTAATACCTATATAACCATAGTTCTAGAACCTTCAATATTAAGTATTAAAGTTATTCAAAAGTTCCAAAACATGAATGGAATCCAAGGCGATGTCTCATTAGCTAGATAGCTTAAGCGAGTACAGCACACTTTTTGAAGGATTGTTCCACATGAAATTAAGCAAATGAATTCCTCCATGGAGGTCCATTCCACAAGGCTCTTAACAAATGATACAAATAATAGTCACTTAAAGGAACAAAGTATTTTTGACTTTTAGGATATTAATCCAGTGTAGCTATATATCACCGTCGGGATATAAGTACCCAATATGAAATAATGTTTTCATAAAGCAATGTTTTCAAAATGCCTATGCCATCTTCTTCTTAAAGGGATAGTTCACTTTGAAATTAATTTTTGGTGTGTTTTAGCTTACCTCAAGGGCATCCAAGATGTAGGTGTCTTTGTTTCCGCAGTAGTTTCAATTTTGATATTTTTAGGTCAAATCGTTCGTGTCTGTCAGTCGTATAATGGAGGTTTAGGGGGTCCACCCCAAAGACCAAATTATACATGATTTTATGACTCGTAAATGTAAGTACACATTGATGGCCTAAGACACAAAACGAGAACGGTTTGTGTGAGAAAACGAACAGTATTTATATAATTTTTACCTCTTGTAACCACTGCCATGTCCAAGTGATCTGAAGGCGCAGACCAAATTTCAAAGTGAACTATCCCTTTAAAAGTTATGACTCCGATGCCAGTGCTGAGTCCTCTATTTCAACCTCTGTTTCAACCTGTTTCTGACTGTGAATATTTTGACAAGTTTTACTGATGTGACACTGGTTCTATTCCCAATGTTGTTGCGTAAAGAGCTCCAAATTGGCTTTTATATTATTATTATTATTATATTGGTTTATTTATTTAATAGGGGACAGTGCAATTTTATAAAACACATGAACAAACATGGTTTAAAAGTCAAAATTAGCCAAAAGGCTATTTTTCATCTGTAGTCCCCTGGCCAAGATGTAAAAGAAGCATTAAAATACAAACATGAAAATACATTTACAAGTCTATGACAAATCAATAACTGCAATATAAATGACTCTATAAAATAACTCACGACACACAATACCTATTACAATTTTGGAAAGTAGCCTGGGGTCACAACAGTTAGGTGATCTGCGTCATTCAGGAAACAATGACACACCACAGTGACGTTCTTTGGGTGCAAAAGCACACTTCAAGAAATGATGTTCAGGTTTTTTTGTCTTATAATCGAAAGTCCTTGAAACAGGATATATTTACTTGCAACACTGCATATGATTCATACACTTGTTATTTATAGATTTTACAGTATAGTAGTTAGATATTGATTTATGTCAAAAAGGATGTAAGACTTTATTTCTGTGCAAAATATTGTATTCCACAATGCAATGTACTTCACTTAACCTTCTATTTCATTTTAATGAATAATCTGGAACTAATATATCCATAATCTATCCATAATATAGGCCAGAATCTACATTTCTTGTCCCTTTTGACATTTGTTTTTCTTGAACACAAGTATTTTTACTCAAAATTTAACAAAACAATAGAAAACAAAGTATTTATTTTAAAAGTATTTATTTTTCAAAAGTATTTGACCTTGCTAATTAACATGTTTATTGTTGCACTGTTTCACATGCTATATTTTTAAATGGCAGTATACACTGACTATTGTGTCATAAGCTATTATTCCAGATACGTGTGTGTTTTCAACAGAAAGATTGACTTGATTTCCAGAGAAAAGGCAGTAACGATGTACTGTTAAATTCAAAGCTCATTGAAAAAAGCGTGTGCTCATGGTTGTCATGTTCTGACTTGTGTGAGGTGAACTGAAAAACGGGTAGCTGCACCAAAACTAGCGCTAATCAGAGTACACTGGTTTTTCTCCCTAATGAAGCCCTCAGGTTAGAGTGCTAGCAAGAGAATAAAGTAATGCACATGATGCATGTGCCCAGACACACTGTCGAGTGGAATGTGTTCCCTTTAGCACAATGCGTAATGCTCAGAAGTTAAGAAATAGAACGGTAAAACATTAGCACCACAGCATTACTGCACCATAAGCCTGTGTGTGAGTGCATCTTCATTTTCACCCATGAAATCATTTTAATCGTAACCCTGCCAGATAACTGCTGGCAAAGCGCTATCTCTTTCCTACGCTCAGAGCTTAATCTACTCCATTCATTACATCTATTGAGCTAAATGGTGGTTTAGCATATTGACATGTTGCAGTTGAAGAGTTTATCTTTGTTCTGAGTACTTAACAATGTGCATTAGCTTTACACTGTGTTACTAAGTGTAACAGGATAGTGCGAAGTCTCTAATCAGAGTTCTTGGACTAGTCAGGACAGCGATGAACGTTACTATATTTTACACGTAGCCTTGTGCACACATTGTCAGACCAGGGGCCTCATTTATAACCGTTGCGTATGCACAAAACAGGCCCTGAAAGAGGCGTACGCCACTTCCGACGCATAAGTTGTGATTTATAAAAACAAACTTGACGGGAAAATGTGCGCACCTGCACGCAAACTCTGACCCATGCGTACGAACGTTTTGGAGATGGAGCAGATTGGCGACACCAACGAGTGAGCTCTAGAGTTAAATGTCTTTTTAATCACTTTTAGACAGAAAATCTAGCTAAGGAAATATATATATATATATATATATATATATATATATATATATACAGAAAGATAAAAAAAATATCATTTCACTCACCAAACCTATCACTTGAAGCTAATTTCTTAAATATCCGTGCCAGCGAGCGCGTTGGGCCGTTTAGTGAAACTGACACACAGCGCTTTCTAACGGCAGATGAGGTAAAACCGTAAATCTTCATTATGAGTCCATCATAAATACAGTGCATGTTCACAATAACAGTTTAAATACATAAATGAATTATTTAAACTATGTTTTACTTCTGATATAAACATTTAGATTAAACATGCCATTCTCATTAATGGAGTTAAACACAAATCATTACTGAGAAGTTACAACATTTTTATATACAATAAATATAAATATTTGTTGTGGATGTGATGCTTTTGAACACTTCCTCTGGCATGCTGTGTGTTTTAATGTGTTAACTACATAGATAATTGCTTATCATGATAGCAGATTGTCTGAGAAAATGGTTTCGTGCAAATAATGCACTACAAGCTCTATCTGTTTCCATTAAAAATATTAAAAAATATAAAATACTATTTGGCCTGTGGAAAATATTGAGAAAAACTTTCTCTGAAATGCATTTTGCACTATTTTATTTTATTTATTTAAAAAACAAGGGAAGGATGGGCTACTAAATGATTTTTATTAATGTAATGTGACGGCACATTCGTATTTCATATTTTCCTAATGTCTTGTACCTTTAAACATGTTATCATATGGATGAATAATCATATGCAAATGATATGCAGATGAGGATATGCATAGTAAAACTAGGCGTTGTAATCTCCATATATGGTTATTTCAGGGTGGAGACGCATGTGCGCGCATTCTTCCGCTGACTGGGATTTATAAAGTGAATTTTGCGCAGGTTCTGGCGTACGAACGGTTTTATAAGTCTGAATATTTTTTTGCGCACGACATTTTTGGCTTTCGGGCGTACGTACACTTTTAGTGAGGATTCTACGCACAGTTTTATAAATGAGGCCCCTAAAACGCACTACATAAATATGAAAACACAGATAAAAGTTCTTGACTAACACGTGAATGCGAGCACACCGTCCTGTTTTGTTCCTGGTTTAACAAACCTCAGGACTCAAGTGGGTGATAGAACTTTATAAATCATCAATAAATATTTAATAAATGTTTTTTATTAATATAGCTAGCTATATAAATTAATGAAAATTACCAAAATAATATCTCTTCACATTTTTTGCTCTGCCACAACTGTAGTTCAACTGAAAGAGAAGACCTAATTCTTCCTACAGCGCCCCTTGAGGCAACCCTGAGAACGCAACACATATTTCATCTATTATTCAACTAAAACAGACATCCTCACCCATTATTATCTTTTGTCTTCAAAAGAGAAAATCAGAGACAACAGAAAACCCAAATGCGTCATATCCTGATTAGCAGAGTCTTTCTCAGGTGGCACTGACTAGATTAGAGGGGAACACAGCTTGTCATTTTCCCCAAAAGATACACAACACACCCTTTGCATTAACTTGGTTTAGTGAACAGGCAATACTAATGCTGCTAAACACAACAATGCTTTTGTCATGTGAACATGCTAAGGTGTCTCCTAAAGTCTGAATTGAGATAAATACGTAAAACAAATTTCTGCAGGACTCAAATCTTCTGTTGAGACAGAGTTGAGACATCTACAGTAAACATGTACTGTCCTGCTCTTGTTGTTCATGAAGAATTTATGGGGCTTAATGACAGACATCAGGACAAGCTGTTGATGCAGTTGTAAAAGCCAAGCATATCATTTGGCTGCTTGAGGAGGCGGGAGACGCAAGAGTTTCCTGGTGTAAAGTCCCAGCAGAATGAATTTGGGACTCAGATCTTTCTCTCTCCTGGGGAGGAGAGCAGACGATTGAAAGACTGGGCGTGAAACGAGAGAGGTTTCTTTCTGCCAAACAAGAACTGTATGCTTTAAGCTGTAAGAGAACGAAACCAATGAAAGACTAAGAAAACAAGAATGCTGGTCTTTAGGGTCCTTGTTATCGCACCCGCCTCCCATGTTGAAGGTGCCGATTCGAATTCCGAGTAGGGCCGGTAATATTTGGTGCCGTGACCCGATGGGAGTGAAGTTTAGACACACAGCTCGTACTAGCTTGCTTCTGTTTAAATTGAAGATGTTGATTGTGAAGCATTCTTGGGGAATATAGTGTGAGCTGTGTACTCCTAGACACACACACACAGAGCACAATCCTGACATCCCTCATTCAATGAGCCACCTGGTTGCTAGGAAACTGAGTTCGGTCAGCTACCAGTGCCAAGAACTCCCAATTCTGCTGTGAGCTTGTATGTGTGCGAATTCATCTAAGTCTATGAGCATAGCTGGACACTGAATTATAAAATCTTCAACAGGACTGTCCCGTGTACGTCTTTAGCTTTTTTTTTAAATGCATCACAGAGGGATCACCAAAGAAACACATTCACATTCAATATCTGAATATTGGCAAGTGTCACAGCCTTAGGCTGAAAGAGGACATTTTTCACGCTTCAGCACTCTGCGAGTTTCTCTTCTCTGACACACTAATGTGTTCAGTTACTGTCGCCTGATCATTTTACCATTGACAAACTGCTAAAATCAATTGCCGTAATGACAACCGATTGAAAACAAGCCACACCACGTTCACAAAATATAGCTTTTAAAATTAGTACAACTCAAATTGCTTGTGCAATTCATAGCTATTCCACCTCCCATACCTGGTGTTTTTCTTTAAAAACCAATATCATAGGGCTGGGTACCGAGTTTGGTACTTTTTAGGTACCGACCGAATTGCCTCGCGTACTACCGAGTATCGAAACATGTCTTGTTTTTCGATACCAAATTTCGGTACCTAAGTGGTTAATCTCGTCAACGTCAATGAAACAATAAGCACGCAGCATGATAGGCTGTGGCGGAAAACTGGTTTACGCAGCTGCTCAGAGACGTAGCTCATCACACGCATCGAACTGGTATCGAAGTCAAGGTATCGTATCGGTATCGAACATTTTGTTACGATACCCAGCCTACTATACTATTTTCAGGCCGATCTCATGAAAGTGCATATCTATACAACGAATGTTATTTCTCGTGCCATTTATACGCCCAAAATAGTTTTTGTTTCTATGTGATATGCAGTTTTCGCGTGCATATGATACACACTTTATGGCGTGTAATACGCACGTACTCTGAGTAAAAAATTCGAAACGATATGTATGTCTCAGAAGTAAATACAAAACAAAAGAACTATTAACCTAGTGAACCAATTAAAAATTAACCTGAACAAATGTATTGTGAAGCACTGATCAACTGGTAACTAACTATGGTGTTAATGATGTTAAATATTAATCGCACCATATGCTAAGCACACAGGTCTTATCAACTTTTTCCAGGAGAAGTACATTGTTGGTTGAAACACACACACACACACACACAAAAACAACAGCTGAATCTAGAAACTAATACCATGTGCACATGTTTTTCGTTCTCTAATTCAAACTGGGACTGGATTTCTTTTAAATACCTTGGTGATAAAACCTCAATATCTCTATAAACGGTTCATCTGGACTGTGAATGTTCAGCAGATATGACCTCAGTGTTCACCTCTCACCACAAAGGGCTCACCCTCTTTTGCTTGCAAACACCAGGAACACCTGGAGCTATGGATCAAAGTGTTACATCGGTGGGTGGAGGTGCACGCAAACATATTGTAAGGCAAAGACAGTTGCGTCCATATTGAATGAATTATACGCTGATCCCCAGGGTTTGATGAGGTCAAACAAATACATCATATGGCTAACAAAAGCTTCTCATACATCAATAACACCACAAGATAACAGCTGCAAATAAAGAAAAAAAATTATTATACATCATTTAACATGAAAAAAATCCTTCTACAGACAATGTACAGATTGATGCCTCAAGCTAACAGCTAACATTTTTATTAAGCTATCCAACTAACGTGGAACGTTCTTACTTATTTATTTAAAAAAATATAAACAAATGTTCATCCAGTAACGTTTATAAAACATTTATTCAAAATGATCTGGTCTTCAATACTGTTCTCAAAACAGTAGCACAAAAATATTATTTATACATCATTATTTTTTTTCTGAAACATTTTAGTTGAACGATCATCTAACATGTTTTAAATGTTGCTGCTTGTCTCAGAACGTACAGAGAACATTCAAGTTCTCGTTCCCATACATTCCCATAGTTACGTTCCCATAATGTTTGCAAAATTATAAAATGGAATGGTCCCTTAATGTTCGCATAACCAAGAAAAAATATTTTAAAAATGAATAAAAATCTGGTGATTCGGGTACGTTTATGCGGCAACGATGTACTAAACACGGAAAAGCTTATACTTTGTGTTTTACACATACTGACAAGAAAGTTGATCCCCGTTCACAAGTATTCGCGAAATCGAGAAAAAAAAGCTTTATTGTCCATGCCAGGGCAGTAGTTGGCGATGTTTCATTGTAAGGAAACAATATAGACTGAACACATGGTGCGTTCAAGTCATCTCATATAGATCGTATTTACGAGTTGAACGCACTTGAACGCCACCACAATGTCGTAAGTACCAGATTTTCTCTTAGCCACGATCTTTCCGAGTTGTGGGCGTGTCACTGAGAAACATGGCGAATTACTTAAATATTATGCAGTGATATTGTCAAGGTTTTCTTATTTACAGCACAGTTAAACGAATTGCCTGCACGTGAATATGATGGCATTATAATATAACAGTGTAACATGTAATGATAAAGTTGGCAGTGGCTCCATAAATTAATTAAAAACATTTTAAAAAAGTACTTTCGATGCAATTTTCTTTGTTCTTCATTTTCTAGAACAAGAGTTTAAGAACCTTACTGTATTTTTGTGTAATTAATTAAGAGAAGTACTCCACCATCTTCTTCCAACGAAAGTGACTTGAACGCACTGCCGTCGTAAACATCAACTTCCAACCTCTGTACGTACAAACTTCCCCAGGAGTACTTGAACGCACCAACATAATACATGTTTTGCATTATGCCACTGTTCATAACCTTTTTTTTATATTGCAATGTTAGTAAAATATCCCCACAACATATTTTTTTGTTAGCTGGGCTGGGTAAAATCATATTGAAAATACTTTTGGCTAACAAGCTAACTAAAATTTAACCAAAAAAGCAATTACTTTGCATAAAAGAAGGCTTGTTTGCTTTAGGTTAGGTTACACTCAAAGGTTCTTAGGTTAACATTTGTTAAATATTTACAGCACTGTGTGGAACTTTTAAGTTCTGTTCCCAAGACAAAGTTGATTTAGAGACCACGTTTATCAGTATAATCCTTGTTCGGAAGCCAGACGTCTTGGTGGAGACCAGCAGATAATCAGACTCAAGGTTCATGTGAATTTGTTGATTAGGACACATTCCATAAACTTACCAAAACATTTTTCTTATTCTGCCATCACCAACTTGTTTTAATGCTTTCAAAATATTTTCTTCAAATATAATAGGTTTCACCTTATCACAACTGGAGTTACCACTTAATCCTGGATCAAATGCATACAAAAATGTTTAACGAGAGCTGGTGACCTTGAGGTTAACTGGGACTCTTTTTACAAGAACTTGCCTCTAAAAAACGACAGCTAAGCAGGTGATTCATGACTACAAAACAAGTTGTCTTTTGAAGTCTCAGAGTCAACATGAACTGTTCCCTTTCAAGTCCATACAGAAACAATAGCATGTGACACTGATTTCCAAAAATGAGCTGGATGTTTCACATTCAAATCATCAATTCATCTTTGACATGCTGTCGATTAGCATAGAAAATAAATTTGACTGATCTCATTTTAAAAAAACAAGCAAACATCATATTTACAGAAATGCACGTATAAACGTAAGCGTTAAAATACATGCAGTATAAACAAGATTTAAATGTGTTTCTGGAGAATGCAGTGCCTTCAGACTTTCATTGTAAATGCATGCACACTTGTTTTGCCTTGTTTTACAAAGTGACAGACAAGACGATTATTGTTTAGCGCAATCAGAGTGCATGCCGCAAATCATATTGATTAAAAGACTTCCATTGAATGTGGAACATTCCTGCAGAGCCGAACGTGTGGTTGGAAGATTCTGTAAAATTGACCGAAGAGGCTGAACAATAGAATTATGCATCAAAGCGCTTGCAAATATTTTACCACTAAAGTGTTTCATCACAACAGCAAGATCTAGAGCATCTCGGTGAGCACAAGCATGTGTGTGTGTTTACGATGTCGACTGGGGCGTGCTTTGATCGTGGACTATCGAGCTCTGTGTTTGCTTATAGCGTTTGATCTTTAAAACACTGTCGCGTCTGGCCTCTCAGGCGTACTTAAACCACACATACTCCGCAGAAGATATTTTCCAGACTTACGATCTCAATTGTAAAATGACTTCCTGCTGATAAAAAGTGCTCTTTCGTGCACTCTGTATCATATCCACTTTTCTCTTGTTGCTCATACTCCAGGATACTTGATCTCCTTACCTACCCTGTGTTTTAAAATATGGTTTATTATGGACCAGACATTAAATCATGTCTCTTTGAGGAGAGGCAAGTTATTAGTTCAGGTTATATAAACTACAATTTTCACATAGTGTAATAATGCGGGGGGAAAATGCAATAAACTTACATTTAAGGAAGAATCTGAGCCATATCTAAAGACCAGATTGTCATAAGACTCGTTTGACTCAGAAACAAAGTACATTCAGGGTAGATGGTCTAAAAATGAACTAGCAGGATGCACCGATGTGAACATTTTGGCCGAATACCGATAACCGATAATTCTTTATATTTGAAAGCCGATAACCGATATACCGGCCGATAAATCTAAATCCAATTTTTGTATTATTTTTGAGAGCCTGATTGCAAAAACAAAAGTCTCACAATTAAAAGCCATTTCCCAATCACACAATTATAATGTTCTCATTATATTTTCATGTAGCCGATATGACAGCACATTTTGCACTTAACTATATTTTCCTTTGATTCCAAGCAAATATCAAGGAATTAAGATCAATCATGGTAAACAGTGCACATCTTAAGTGTCTCAAGTGTCAAGTGTTGAGGGAAATAATTCTTTATTTATCAGCTTTTATATATCAGCCAAATTTAATTATCGGGGCCGATAACGATAACATAAAAATGAACAAATATCGGCCGATACCGATATGGTGGCCGATATATCTTGCATCCCTAAAATGAACTCCCAAAACTTCTGAAAGATGAATTCTTCAAACTGTGCTACAAGAGGATGTGGTGCTGGTCCTTCAAGAGTCACTCTCAGTCTGTCTGTCTAAGAATATAAAAAGAAACCGTCTTCATGTATTTAACTACTTCAGCTTTCTCATTAAGTGGGGGTCATTTTTAGGATTCTTTAACCTAAGGGCGTTTTCACACCTGAAAGTCCGCACCAAGGTCCGAACTAAAGTTCATGTTTGAAAAAATTTTCAAAGTTCATGTTTGAAATTTGAAAAATGCAATTAAAATTAAACAACATTAAATGTAATATAAAACCCTACTGTACATCACTGATTAGAGAAAACAACAAAAAGACAATTAGGAAGAAACAGTTATTTCAACAAAAATACATCAAATGTGAAGTGTCATGCAGGGAATTGTGGGAATGTCAATTTACATTTTTTCACTGTAAATTATACAATGACTTGTTCTTTTTCACTTCCAAAAACTGTAAATTTAATGATATTTTACAGTAAAGATTACATTAAATGTACCATTACATATATTTGACAGTTATTTACCGTATACGTATAGTAAGAAAACTTACTGTTAACGATTAACAGTTTTTCACTGTACCGTTTACCGTTTTTTTTCACGCTAAAGCGGTCTTTTTACGTTAAAATCACAATAATTTTTTTACAGTGTAGTTATTAAGATTAATGTGGTTTGGAATCGGTAAAATGTGCCTGGAAAATATATTATCTGAAAATCAACGTAATAATTCTGCACGCACTGTATATTTGTCACTTGTACATAGTGTCGTCATTCCTTTTTTGCATGGAACTCTAAATGATTGGTTCTTTCAATGGGCTATATGCACGCATAAGTTCCGCATTTGACGGATGCTCGTCTATTTCCGGTTGTGGAGATTTAAGCAGAGGGAAACCGGGGAAACGGGATTATGGCAGAGTCTTTAAAATTTACTGTCCTCCCTGTCTTTGAAACGACAACGTACATACTTTTAGATGTAATTTTATATATAGTTATGTTTATTTAATATAATTTTAAAAAGAAGCATAAACACAACGAGGGGTGTCTGTTAATCTGTTTTTGTGACTAACGTTTCTGTAGTTGTAGTATAACCATTGTATTAAATTCAATATAAATTCTCGGTATTGCATTGGACTCTACGATTGGCGGAAGTTATCAGAGCATCCTTACACCTTCACCGGAAATACCGCAGTGCATGAGCCCATACCGTGGCATCAGCCAATCAGAAGTACTTCCTAATCCACGTAACCTTATATCTCGTACCCCCTAGCCTGCGATCACCCTGCTGTGAGAATTAAAAAACTTCTGTATAAAAAAACCTCCTCCTCCCCAGCACCACCTGTTGAGAGTCTGCTACTGGGGTTCTCCCATTTTCTTGCAGCAGGCTATCCTTTTTGTTTATTTTGACCAAGCTGAACAAATTCTTTGCTCAGCAGCATTGCAGATCTCTTCCGCCAAAATCAAGCTTATGTATATTCCATGCCATTGCCAAATGCTGGTTGAAATAATGCACTCTGAGAGTTGTCATGACTGAAATACAATATCACACCATGCGTAATTCACAGTCTGAATCTTTAAAGGAGCACAGCTCACAGAATGGGGTGTTTGGACCAACAGAACTAATTAGTTATGTATCCATAAAATCACAGTTGGTTGAAGCCATGTGATTCTCATCCTCTGTAATGAACAACCACAGTGCAGTCAGAATCAGGTGAAATACACTCACACACACATAGTACACACTCCTATAAAACCCTAGTCTCAGCTTTGACCTATTTCTGAGCCGTACAGAGCGGCTCTATAGATTAACGAGTCTGCCAGAAAGCACATACATTGAGTTCCCCAGAAGAGCTACGCTTTCAGGGGCTTCACATGTACACGGTTCTTCAGTGTAACTTGTACACAAGCTTATATCCTCTGGTTGCTTTTTTCTTCTGACCTAAATACATGCAAGAAAGAGAGCATGATTTCCATGCGCAGGTATGTGTCTTTGAGGGTTATAAGGTCAACAATATGAAATAGTGTTTGATTCAAATGTGTTTACAAATATAGCATTGTGAACATTGAAGGCAACATGAAACATTTAACATCCGGAATGTGCCGTATTTTCAGAGAGGAAAATGAACACAAGGCTATGTGAAGCATGAATATGAATAATCAAAATTGTTTGGCAAAAGTAATTTCAGGAGCTAGAGAAAAGTAATATTATTTTCAGGAAATTGTGAACCATTGAAATGCAAAAAAAGGGATTTTTTTTGTTTATTTTAATAAAACATTTGAATGTTTAATATTAGAAATTCAATATAATTGATATATATATATATATATATATATATATATATATATATATATAAATGCATAATACATTTATATATAAACATCAAAATATGTTTTGTTAAATAAAAATTAGATATTAAAAAATATATTAAGACATTAAGCCATTTTATTTACATAGGCATAGATATACAATTTTTTTGAAAACAGGGAATTCTAGGGCTGTAAATTTATTTGTTGAAAAGGTGTGTGAGCTCTAATGTTTACATTTATATTTACTAGTGCAAAGTGCCCGTGCAAAATCAGTTTTTGTGTGTTTTTAGTAATTGTTGGTTTGGTGTGTTTGAGTGCTCATTGCTAATCCAAACAACGTCAAACTTGGCACTGCACCTGTAGCAAGACACTTGTGAAGTTTGAGATCCATCGGACTTAACGATCCGGCAGACAGACGTTCCTGCGATTTACAGATAGATGCATTGGCAGATGTTTTTATCAAAAGAAGGTATGCATTTTATCAGTTCATGCTTTCCCTGGAAATCAAACCTCATAACTTTGACAATGCTAAAGAAATGCCCTATATTTGCACCATGTTTAAAACCACTTAACTCCAAACACTAACAAACAAAAATCCAATAATGTACTAGCACAACAAGGCACTTTAATAGTGACCCACAAGCCTTATACTGCACTAAAACACATGTGGGTTTCCTTTCACAAGCCTTAAAATCAGAACACGTCCCTCCACCTAGAAAAGAACATGAAGTACTATTCAACCCTTTTCTTGATAAAAGTGACGTATTATACCAAGAAGGCACCCCTTGAGGATGATTGTGCAACACTGAAAGTGCATTAAGCTCTCTCAGGAAAGTAATGAAAGCTAAGTGTCCCCCAAGCGATCCTCTCTTTCATTAGCTTAAGAGAAAACTCTCTTTGCAGGACCATTCAAAGGCTACTGCAGATGTTAGCTGCCTCGGGACAGTCCCGAGCCCTGCCGTTTGCCGCACTGCTGACAATGGCCAAGAGCCCTCATTTGCTTACTGAAGTAAACAAGCTACAGTTGGGTGCCCTTCGTATGACGACAACTAGCAATGCTTACATGTTTTAATTGGTGTTTGCCAAGTTAAACATCTCTGTGGTTGCTGATACTTTGGCTTAGAGTGCTGAACAAGCTCTTAAACTGAGGAATTAAACTTTGGGTTGAGCTTGTCAGCATCATTTGTGCAACAGACATAAAATTACTTGCAATCATGCTTCTACAATTTTCGCCTGGTGCACAATAAAATGTCCCTGAAAACTTAAATAGAGCTAAACGCAACCACCCGCAACACCTTTAAAACTGTGTATAGCAGTGCGCTTAAATGCAAGAGCAATGTTGACGTAAAGCAACCACCAAGAGACTTTTAGCAAAACTCTATAGTTTCTACTATGAGAGTTTAATAATGAAAACAACACTAAAATTACTAGTAAATGTCAAAGTAAATTAGTTTGAATTAGTATTCTCTAGCGCTGCATTCAAAATCTTGTACTGTCTGAGAAGGAACTACACTTAAATTTGAATTTACTTTAAGACTGTTAAAGTACGTTTTATGAATGTGTGTATTATGAATGAAATTCGGACGTAATATACTGGCCATGCTGTCATTATCACATGACCTTCCAAATCCTCTCCCGGGGCATCATGGGATAGTAAAGTGTCCATCGAATGCACACTTCAGAATCTCACAGGAGTAGTGGGTCATCTACAGGGACTTTCGCTTACTGTTTTTATGAATACTGTGTATTTGGACAAACTACACGTTTGGCTAACAGTTTTTCTCCTAAAATGGAAGTATTTGACAGTAGGGAAGTATTTCGATTTTGGACACAGCACAATTTTGTTCAATATTTATACTTTATACTGACACCTTTTGATGTGGATGTAGCAGACTTGTAGTCAAGACCGCCTAAACCGAGACCAAGACACTACCAAGAGACCAGAAGGATATCAAGACCAGAGACAGAGACCAAGGCCAAGACAGACCAAGTCAAGACCAAGACACTACCAAGACCAGAGGGTACTGGAGCCAAGACAAGACCAAGACCAAGACAGACCAAGTCAGAGACCAAGACACTACCAAGACCAGAGGGTATCGAGACCAAGACAAGACCAAGACCAAGACAGACCAAGTCAAGAGCCAAGACACTACCAAGACCAGAGGGTATCGAGACCAAGACAAGACCAAGAGCCAAGGACCAGACCAAGTCAAGACCAAGACACTACCAAGACCAGAGGGTCTGGAGACCAAGACAAGACCAAGGCCAAGACAGACCAGAGTCAAGACCAGAGACACTACCAGAGCCAGAGGGTATCGAGACCGA
Source organism: Hybognathus amarus (assembly GCA_030378365.1). Taxonomy (NCBI): domain Eukaryota; kingdom Metazoa; phylum Chordata; class Actinopteri; order Cypriniformes; family Leuciscidae; genus Hybognathus; species Hybognathus amarus. The sequence continues at coordinate 422,828 of JAQIUQ010000343.1, forward strand.
GAGACAAGACCAAGACAGACCAGAGACAGACCAAGCTGAGAACCAAGACCGAGACCAAGTCAAGACCAAGACCGAGACCAAGTTGAGAACCAAGACCGAGACCAAAAAACAGACTAGTGTTGTTGAAGCTAAGCAATAACTTGTAAGATTTTGTTTTGCATTGCCTGTCTATCTCTGTCGATTTCGAAGTCTCCACATGAATCCATTCTGCAACTTTTAAATACATAAATATTTTTAAAAACGAAATTATAAGCTTAAGTGCAGGAACCGAAAGTTGGTTGTTTTGTCGCTATGGTTACAAACACACACACACACACACCGTTGGCTGTGCGCTCGTAAGTTATCTGTCAGTTGTGCAGTTACCCAAAATCTCCTGAATGAAGTTAAAACCTATCATGTCACTGATATGTGTTTGACTAAATATGAATACATCAATAACTGTACATGATATGTGTTTTTTAAATCAAGTGATCAAAGTGCTCGTTGCCGCTGCGATCAGTGTTTTCTCGTGTGGCTCGCGCACACTGTGTCTTCACTCGGACGCGCGCCTCAATCTGTTGCGGATATCGTCGTGGATATTGTAGTATTGTATTGCTAAATCCCCCGACCACTATGTCGGTCTCAGACAGCGAGACCTAGACAAGACCGAGAAGGTCCGAGACAAGACAAGACCAAGACCAAAGACCGTCAAGACCGTGACAAGACATACATCACTAGGATGTAGCATCACACAAAAGCATTTACTGTTACCGATTTCAGTGTCAGAAAAAGGCATATTTGTCAATGACTAATTTAATTGAATCAAACTTGATTCACTGACATGCTACGAACTGTAATTTTTTTTTTTAAACTAAAAATGTATTCATCCATTTTGTTTGGTTAAGCTATCTGTGGTTGATGTTGTACAGAAAGAATGTTGTGACAGTTGGTTTGTGTGGTATTAGTCCCGCCCCTCCTCCACTGTGATTGGACGGCTGGGTAAAAAGTGACGGTGATGAGCGCTGCGTTTTATCCAAAGCTGAACGCGCTTTGTTCCTGACGCTCAGCGCTTCACGTGAAAAAAATGCTCAGCGCCTCGTTGACGCTCATGGCAGTTTGAAAGCACGGACGCTCCCATTGAAACAATTGAAAACATATGCCAGGTGCAATAAAAAGCGCTTCGGTGGACACGCGTCTAGCTGTCCTCCGACTGGAAATTATGCATTTATATGGCAGCACAATCAATGCCCAAATTAATGTGCAGCAGTCAAGTGGTACAGCGGTCACATGGTACAAGCTCGGAGCTTTTACATGATGTATTTACTCATAATTATGGTAATTACGTCATAAAATGGGAAAATGCTCACCTTTATACTGAAAGTGTTCAATACTACATTTAATAATTTTTATACACAAACTCATTTGTTACTTGAAATAAAATAAACTTTATTTGAAATTAAAATATTTTTTTTTGGGAAAATACAGAAAACATTTGAAATACAAAAACTTATGCACTAAAATAAACTGAAAATAGAAATTATTATAAAATAAAAATATATGATAATAAAAAGTAATTCAAAATAGGAATTAAACCTATAATATTTTCCAGTTCTACTCAATGTATGTGTGAGTATATCTTGATTAAAAGGTTTTCTTGTTGGATGTTTCAGCAGAGCAAATCGGCAGCATGACGAATCAATCAGACCTATAAACAGAACTTCTTTGTTTCACTCCATCATGACTAATAGGCAGCTGTATCTGGGATAACGGACTGAAGCATGTGATTGTGAATGTGTGAGAATGTTTTCTGAAAAACATAGATAACTAAAGTTAAAGTTTGCAGTTTACCAAACAAAAGGCAAACTGTGCGCGTGCCTGACTGGGCCGAAAAATTCTACAATTAACCAAACATGAACCAAATGTGATTTTTGGAGAAGATCGACTTGTTTGGCCAAACAATGGCAGATGGAACAGTACATTCTTTATCTAAATTACATATCAGGAAGAGTGTGTTGGAGATTTTAATTCTATATCTATATTGACAGAATCCACTGTAAAGGTGTTCACAAAGGTCATATGCTAGACTGTTACTTATAGCTGAACAGTAGTTTGCTTTCTGTCCAGCATCTCTGCTTTGGTCTGTGATTACAAGTCCTGAGCAAACACAAACACACGCTTACGTAACCACAGTTAACCTATCCAGACCTGTACTTACTTGTAAAGTTAACTGGTTCATGTCAAGTAGAAAGACTAGAGATTATAGGAAATATCGTGAAAAAAGAGCAAAAGGTAAGAAAGATAGTGAGGGAAGAAATTGGATGGAGATAAAAGCAGTATGAGACAAAACAAAAGAGAGAGGGGAGTCACGGTTGTAAAGGTGTGATGGAAAGCAGATGTGTCCGTCTTTTCATAGAAGTGGGGATGGATGGAGAAAATCAAAAGAGAGGATAAACAGTTCATGAACACATTTAACACCATACACCTACAAACATATCTAGGCAGTGACCAAATATGGATTTGAACTCTGAAGAGAAATGTAAACCTATCTATACATTCTCTCCAAAGATTAAAATATGAGCAGCATGAGCTGCACATTACTGAGTTCTGGGTCTCAGATGTTACATCAGTGATCCTCGCCAGAACTAACCCAGCCACAGACATTAGCCGTTTCTCAATATGTGTATTTGTCTGTACTTGTGTTCTTGTGGACTTGTGAAACATCATCAGTCGCTTCCCAAGTACCGTTCGAATTCAAAGTTCATCTAGCCAAGTCCACTTCAAATCCCCGGATGTGTTCTTGATCCGCCCCGTTTACCGAGGATGCATCGAGAGGTGACTTGTGTGGACTTGAGATAGCCAGGTATCCCAGAATGCACCTCGGCACCAACCCGCAAAGCGTCAATGGGAGAGGAGAAAATCCGCGAATATCAAAATACTACTGTTATTGAGTGTTTCAGGCGAGAATGTGGTTGTTTAAATCTCAAATCTGTAGTTTATTTATAAAGATAGCGCCTATCTGAAAAATGCATCTGACGTTTTCGGAGTTCTGACATCCAAGCCTTCAGCGGACACTCAGCGAGATCAACCCCGACTGGAACAGCTTATCCTCGGCTAGTGCTTCTGACGTTTGCCGCTGGCTCTGATCTCTCTAGTCTAGTGGATAAACTTGACGTATAATTCGTCTTGTGTATAAGTCTATCTTTGGTCTCATTAAACTATAGTTTGTTCCATGGCAAAAAGAAAGTTTGAGGTTTCATAACTTTATGGCTATTTAACTTTAACAACATTTTTTATATTATCGTCATTATATGAACAATAAAATAAAATGCCATAACCCTGTCTCTGTTTGATAAATGTCAATAAAAATCAATGTTTCATATTTTTTAAAATGAAAACAAAAAGATCATGTTTATTTTGTTATAAATATATGCAGAGAAGAGAATTACGTTGCCTGAACCACATGGCCATTAGGCTAAATATGTTAATATAAATATAAATATCTAATGATGGTAAAAACGAGGTGATACTTTTTAAATATTAAATTATAAATCGGCAGTAGGTGGCGGTAAGTCACTGTCTTTATGAGTGAGTCATCCGCCATCCGTCATTCGAGTCATTCATTCATAGTCATCAGCAGAGCCATGGCTCTGATTCATAGTAACAAACATGGTAACAAAGCAAGTGGCTGTATTTATGACACGTTTTTATCTGAATTAAGTGATATCGAATGAAAATGCCTTATGTAAAATTCGATGAATTTTCATGAATATCGACTCAAATGAAATACGTTCGGTCTCATTGGATTTTCTCTTTGATTCGATATACGGCTAATGCCGATAAAAGCTGATGGAAATGTTATTTGCCGAATAAATAATGAATTGCGATTAAGTTTTAGGCCCTTTTATGGTTGCAAGACGTCAGAAGACGGAGTTCATTTCTGGCCAGTCCCACTCTGTTTGCGCACACATGGCGGATGTCAACAAAGACAGATGTAAGTGGACAAAGTAAAAAAAATTCTTCAACAAAAGGGTTTCCGTGAAGTGTCTCAGAACCAGGATCTCCCAGAACTGATGAAGCGCTGTCGTTCCCACACTACAGTCCCCTCCGCTGTCGTCGGGCATTTACGTGCATCGGCATCATCATAGCAATGTTTATAGCGTTGTTGTTTTCTTAGGTTGGTTTTGCTTGTTTTTACGTGGCTTGGTTGAGTTCTAATGTATAATGTGGTCTGTTATTTCTTGTTAACAGACTGCGGCGCTGCTAAGTATAACACCGTTGCCATGGGCGCGGTTCAGAGACGGAACAGACTATTTTCTTTAGCAGAAGCAATTGACTTAAAAATCATTTTTAAGTCAATATTTTGTGTCAAATTATTGATTTATTTATTTGTTTGTTTGTTTTGTTAACTCTCCGTTGACTTTCGAAGTGGAAAAACCAAACTCTGGTAGGGCCAATCACATCGTGTATAGAGTCGGCGGGCGGGCTTAACATAATGACGACAAAGTTGAGACGGTAAGAGCAAGCTCGGACATACTCGGTTTTGGTCGTTCATCCTCGGATGCGGCTGGCGCCGCGTGCGCTGTTACAAAAAAGCTGTGGCGAAACGATCAACTTGTCATTTTTGCCGCAGTCGTGCTGTGTCGTCGAGGATAAAGGGTTTACTCCGTGTCAGCGCACGCTCTGATCGGTATAGGTGCACGGACCTCTCCCGAATCATCTCAAGCAAGCACCACTACTCCGCCCCCGTTTCCCTCGTAAGCTGATATTAGTATTTAAATCATTCTCTATATTATTTTTTTAATCACACACTGTCTCTTGCTCTCTCATACACACACACACACACACACACGCACACGCACACATATATACTGTCTCTTTCTCTCACACATATGTAGGCTAGTTAGAAACTCTTTAGACTTTTAATGATTAGTGTTTTATTCTTAAAGTTTGTTGGTCGTGTAAAAAACAAAAAAAATCCCTTATTTTGGAGATGGATTCTGGGAAATCTCCCTTATTTTCAATGTTCAATGTTAACAGCTGGACTCGGACTGGATACGGTAAAAGTTATATCAACTTGCTCCGCTGAGTACGTCACATTCTTCGTTGCTCTGATTGGCTTTAGCAGTATCCAATTGCGTACAGAGAGAATTTGAAAGACAACCGTTTATCCCGCCCTTCGATTGAGCCCTGTCAATGAAGAGTTTCCAGACCTAACATCTTGATGTAGGTTTGGCATGCCAGGCTAATTTTCAGGCCTTAAAAAGCGAAAATTGTATTTAAGACGTTTTAAGACCTTTTAAAGACTAACGGGGACCCCGTTGCCTGATTTCATCAGTCATTCACTGGTGTCACTGAGGCATCAGAATGATCAGTCACATGGCTTTTACAGCTCAGGTGATTGGTTCAAAATGTTTTATACTGTTTTATAAAATACTTTATACTGTTTATACTGTATGTAAATGATTTTTTTTTATGATTTCCGAAAAAACTTGTGATTTTTAGCTTAGTAGTTATATGCTTGCTAACTCTGTACACTGGATTGACTGTGTAATGTGTCATTAAAACAAACCTTGTGAAAAATAGAATTAAGTCAAAACTGTTGGCACTCTGGGACACTAATTCAGAGGCCCATTTGAATGGCTTGAAATCGAACACTCTTGGTTCGAGTGAAAGTAAACATTTCATTACCATGATTCGCAATGTTTAGCTTTGTATGTAGCTTAACCTTAGCCACTGTCCTTCAAAATTCAGCAGCTGAAGTCAATGCCTTAATACAGATCTACTCATTAATCGATTTAGTCTGAAATGACACACTCACTCATTCATTCTCAATGTGTAAAATATCACTTTAAGTGAAAGTTCTGGCAGGTCACGTTTGTCAAGCTCGCATCAGCTTTCTCTCAGCTGATCCATATATACCTATATGACAGTATCCCTGTATCCCTGTATGCTCCTTCAGTATTATCAGCAGCTATGTGGCGTTTCTCAGGAGCTAATAACCTCCTCCATCCCAGTTCCCCCTTTCGCCCTGTCAAGATTTGGCATTCAATTCTCAAATTGCTTCTTTAAAATCTTGAATTAATGATTCTCAAGTTGTTGCAAACCTGTATGAATTTCTTTCATCTGCTGAACACACAAAAATATATATATTTTAAAGAGAAATGTTGGTAACCAAACAGTGTTTTTTCATACTATGAAAGTCTATGGGATCCATCAACTCTTTGGTTACTCGTATTCTTACTAGTCATCATGGTGTACTTAAATATATAAAGTATATACACCATGATGACTTGGAACATGAAATTGTCCTGCCATAACTTCTTGTTACACAAGACTATAAATATGAGGAAACACAAAGGCCTAGAACAGCTGTATTTTGTTTATTTTTTAAAAAATTTTGTGAGATTTATGGACCGTTGGTGGTGTAGCCTATGGGTGTGGGCCTTTTTCAGTCTTTATGGATTGAACCTTCACTCATGAGCGTCCTCTAGAGTTTGAACTGCAAACTGCATGTGTCTGACTACTGTAATTTTGCATTCAACACCTTTGTGTGTTAAGTGGTTAAGTTTATTGATGTTTTTCTCAGTGTGGTCTCTTGCTCGTAAGTGCATATGTGCATGTTTTGTATGTGCGTTAGAGTGTTAGCTAATCCTAAAACGCCTGTGGGGAGAGATTTCTGACTGTTGGGTTTTAACTTGCTATAATCTCTGGTAGGGGTTCCCTCATCACACTTCACAGGGGGTCGCAGCAGGGTTTCTGTTTTTTTTTCTTCCTTTTTTTTCTCTATTTCAGCAGCATCAGAAGACACATATGATGGGCACACACAATTTATTGACATGCATTTCAGCTCTTAGAAACTTATTAGCAGTGAAAATACATTTCTGTCTATAGTCCTGAGGGGGAAACTGCTGTGAATATGAGTAACTGTTGTGTTTTGCACAGATTAAAACTAAAAGAAATGAACTAAAAGAAATACACATTGAAAACACTGCATCAGTCTCTTTTGTTTAATGTATGGATGATTCTGGAGGTGATACATTTTTTTCTTATTAAGTGTTTTATTTTTTGTTTCTATCGACACCTTGTGGTCAGATATGTTAATTACGCATGGTGTCTGGCCCCATCTCGTGTTTAGATGAAATAGTTACATTTATGCCTCTCTGGCGCCATCTGGTGGTAAATATGAAAAAAAACTGCCAACTACTGCAATTAGTCTGTCGTACATTTTTAAAACCAGTTCACAGCAGGCAAAACCAGAATAAAACATTAATTCAGGGTCAGATAAATATGTTCCTCTCCTAAGAGAACTCAGAAAACTGCGTAGGCTATGACGAAGCGTTTTGAGTTCGTTGGCTCAAACGCGTTTTTTTCTTATTGTTTGTATTTTTGTACTAAAATGTCATCGTTTTAATCCACTAACTATGCGAATTGTTACCTGATATGTAAACAAAATCAGTAATGTACGCAGTCTCTATAAAATTATTTTTAAAACGCGTATTCAGTCATCACAAACTGCGGTTATTGGGTTAACCAGTCAGCGCTGAGAAAAGTAACAGTAGCGTTAATAACTTGGCCGGGACACCTTATTAGCATTAAATCACAATAATACACAAATAAGAGTTTAAACATGATAATTATTATTTAAACTCATCGTATTTAATGACATAAAGGATTAATAACTTCCATCAGATAAACTCCGCCTTGCTATCTACTTTTCTGTTTCCACACTTGCAGTTTGCAGAAAACTCGAGCGATTAACGTTACTGTTGCATTCACCCTGTTGGAGACCGTCCTCAGATCTGTTGCAGTTTGTTTGATTTGGGCTTAAACTGAGGAAATGGCTGAACAAAATAACGATGGCTTGATTTTCTATGTCAACGGGAAAAAGGTAGTATTGCTCATGCATAATCAACGTAATTCACAGAATTTCTGGTCATGTGTTTGTTGTAAAAACGGATGTTAAACTGACTTGTTTGGTTGTGAACCTATTGTCAAGTTTAATCCTTATTGTAATATTTGGCTCATATAAATAACTGTGAGAACTGTTAGAATCTGTTTGAAGATTTAAAATAATAGTAATCTGCATGAATTTAATGTTTATGCTTGTTGACAGATAATGGAGAAGAACCCAGACCCCGAGACTATGTTCCTGTCTTATCTGAGGCAGAAATGTATGTTTACACGTTTTAATAGGCCTACATGTGCATTATTATTGTAATTATTGACAAATTTAAACTAACTGAAAACTAGAAATGCTGCCTTTTGAGTTTAAGTTGAAGCACTACATTTGTAATTGGAAGTATAAAAATGAAAACATTAGTTGTATAATGTTAATATTGTTTATTAGAACATACATTTTCCTGACATGTCTGTCTATCTATATTAAAAAGTATTTATGTAACATAATAATGTTTGATGTTAATTTTGAAGTGAGACCGTGGATAATTTTAGAGGAGATTAATCTGTAATTCCGAATATTATTGGTTTATATTAAATGTTCAGTTTTGCGCTGTGTGTGTGTGTGTTCAGTGCGGTTAACGGGCAGTAAGTACGGCTGTGGTGGAGGAGGATGTGGAGCCTGTACCGTCATGGTGTCCAGATATGACCCTCAGACCAAGAGCATCAAGTATTTCATTCACTCTCTCTCTACTTTTTTTTTCTTTTCATCACACTGTTTTATCAATGGGTCTGACCCATGATAGTACTCATATGCAAATACAAAAAATGCAAGCCCTTAAAATACAATGCAAAAATGCAAGCAGGGTTAAAGCAATGCATATTTTTTCAAGGAGTGCAATTCAACAAGATTTTTTATTTCTAAAACATTTGTCATTATTTTACTTCCATTTCTTTTTCTCCCACTTTTCAAGATCCAAACTCAAATTCCTGGCTGTGTTTTTAGTCACCTTTCTTAAGGAAGATAGCCCTGCTTCTAGTATTTGTATGCTTTTAGTTATATATTAGTTTTTGTTCCTTAGATATCATAATAAATCTATTGAAGCTTGTTTCCGCCATAGAATGAAAAATATAAAAGATAATTGTGACTTTTTATCTCACAGTTCTGACTTTTTTTTTCACAATTGAGTTTACTTCTCGCAATTCTGACTTTATTTCTCATAATTGCGAGATGCAAAGTCAGAATTGCGTTTTATAAAGTCGCAATTGCGAGTTATAAAGTCAGAATTGCGTGTAATAAAGTCAGAATTGCGAGTTATAAAGTCAGAATTGCGAGCTATAAAGTCAGAATTGCGAATATATAAGTAAGAATTGCGAGATATAAAGTAAGAATTGCTAGATAAAGTCGCAATTTGTGTTATAAAGTCAGAAATGCACAATATAAAGTCAGAATTGTGAGATTTAAACTATTTCTGAGGGGAAAAAGTTAGTCTTTTTTCCCTCAGAATTGGCCTAAGTCGAATTGCGAGTTTATATCTCACAATTCTCAGAAAAGATGTCAGAATTTCGACATATAAACTCGCAATTGTGAGATAAAAAGTCGCACTTCTGTCTTTTTCCTCAGAATTGCGACTTTATATCACCCAATTCTGACTTTATATCTCGCAATTCTCACTTTATATCTCGCAATTACAACTTTATAACACGCAATTCTGACTTTTTTACCTCGGAATTCTGAGAAATAAAGTCAGAATTGCGAGATAAAAAGTCACTATTATTTTTTTATTTTTTTTTATTTAGTGGCGGAAACAAGCTTCCATATAAATCACTTTGGAATGCATGTAAGAAGCATTTTTTTTCTTCACTGGCCAGTCATTCGTGCGGTGAATGCTTGCCTGCTTCCTGTGTGCCAACTTCATGGAGCGGCAGTGATCACCGTGGAAGGCATCGGAAGCACCAAAACCAAACTACACCCGGTCCAGGTATCGGATTCACATTATAACCTATATTTACCCAATCCAGATTATGTGATCCAGATCAGGAAATGAGTATGCAGACAGATTATAATCCAGGTTAATATATTAGATTACTGCCAGTTTAAATATCATTTTTGAATATAGATTACACTCAGTCCTGATTATGAGATTCAATTACAGACAGTTGATATATGAAGTGCTGAAATTACGAATCTGAAATTTTCTTCTAGAATGATCATTTTTATCAAGCTCATATATTTAAATTCAATAATTTCACTTAAATGACAATTAATAGGCAATTTGTATAGCCATTTAAGTGAAATTACTGAACTTAAATATACGAGCTTGATAAAAATTATCATTCTGGAAAGAAAATTTCAGATGGCACTTAGAGGCTTTTGCTTCTGAACTCTTCATATATATATATATGTATATTTCAGTAGAGGCTATAGAGAATGTGAGTATCCTCAACTTGATCAGGCTTAATTTAGTAAACGCATTGCACTCACTTTAGTTCTATTTTATTGTACTTTTGTACTTTGTCTTTTTAGTTGCAGTAAAAACACGCGCAAACACACACACTCATATAAATGTGTTTTAAGCATCAAAGAGCAGTTAAGTGGAGTCATTGTCTCACAAAAGCCGATTCTCAATGGCCAAAACAAGTTGTCAGTAATTCTAGTCTTAATTCTTGTAACATACCCACGAAAAATCTAACCTTTTATTGAAGTAAAACAATTTTAAAGTGGGGAAAATCACATTATTATACATACATATATATATATATATATATATATATATATATATATATATATGTGTATGTATGTTTTTCCCCCAAAACACATGAAAGGTTAGATTTTTGCATAAAATAAATAAATAAATATATATATAAAATATTAAAAGGATTAACAATGCAGATTTGTTTTTTACAGCCATCTTTGATCATATTTACTATTTATTAATATGTAGTACTTCAATTAATATAAATTAATGAATGTAATATATATATATATATATATATATATATATATATATATTTAAATACAGGGTATATAGTCAACATGAACACTTTAGCACATTATTGAAAGTATATGTGTGTTCTGTTCATCAGGAGCGTATAGCAAAGGCTCATGGTTCTCAGTGTGGGTTCTGTACTCCTGGATGGTGATGTCAATGTATGCATTACTGAGAAACAACCCACAGCCAACTTTGGAAGATGTAACGGAGTGTCTGGCTGGTACAGTGACGCAAACATGATTTTAAATCTACAAAAACCTTAAAAACACTTTGACCAATCATGAATGTTCCTATTGCAGGTAATTTATGCAGGTGCACAGGGTACCGCCCAATCGTTGATGGCTACAGAACATTCTGTGAGGTGAACTGCGCCGCCGTCCAGAATCATCCTTTATTTGATTAGTTTCAGCTGCTGAATCATATGACACTCATATGCTTATTATTATTATGGTTATTTGACATTCCAGATCCTATATGGATTTTTTTCTGAGCTTGCCATCCATGTCTAATATTATTGATTCATCTCAAAGCGACCCATTATAACTCCACATATTTTTATGCATTTTTTTTCTTTTTGTTTCTGTTTTTAAACATCTTAGTCTATGGTTGACATTAAGTGATACATAATCATGTTATCATCAATCAAAATGTGACTAATGCAATGTGACTGTCATTCAAATGCTTTTCTGTTTTTGTTTGCTTTCACTTGGGGTTTATCTGACATTTGTATGTTGCATTATATGTGCATAGCATAAATAACATCAAACGTTTCGTGTTATTTTTTGCAGAGTGAAAACTGTTGTCAGTTGAATGGCACTGGATGCAGTTTGGCCAATGGAAATGGATCTGTGGAGCCCATAGAGAATGTAAGTGTCTAAATTTTGATTCCCAGAGATAAATTAGTAAATTTTTTGCATTCGCTTTTGTCCTATTTTATTGTACTGCGGCACTTTAACTTTTTTAGTTGCAGCAAAAAAAAAAAAAAACACACAGACACACACACACTCATATAATTATGTGTTTTAAGAATCAAAGTGCAGATAAATGGAGTTAGTGTCTCACAAAAGCTGATTCTCAACGGCCGAAACAAGTCGTCAGTAATTCTAGTCTTAATTCTTGTAACATACCTACGTAACAAAAATGCATAATTTCAGCCTATGGTCTGCAAGCAACATCTGCTTTGCTCCACCCCAAACACTGTACCTGAGGCCTTGAAGAGTTTGGTTTGTGTTGCCAACATATATTTTCAGCACTCTGAAAGAAAATCTACTTTGTGTGCAATTCCAGGAATAAGGACTAGAGCTCAAATTGTAAAACCGACAACATTGTTATTGTTCATATTACTGGTTATCCAGTGCTTAGGAAGCTCTGGAGCTGAAATTCAAATATGGTAATGTAGTTTCCGATGGGCACTGTAACCGGTAGACCAATCACAACAGTTTGAGCCATCTAACCAATCAGAGCAGAGTAGACCAATCACAACAGACTGAGCCATCTGACCAATCAGTGCAGAGTAGACCAATCACAACAGATTGAGCCATCTAACCAATCAGAGCAGAGTAGACCAATCACAACAGACTGGTCCATCTGACCTATCAGAGTAGACCGATCACAACAGATTGAGCCATCTGACAAATCAGAGCAGAGTAGACCAATCACAACAGACTGGGTCATCCGACCAATCAGTGCAGAGTAGACCAATCACAACAGACTGGGCCATCTGACCAATCAGAGCAGAGTAGACCAATCACAACAGACTGGTCCATCTGACCTATCAGAGTAGACCAATCACAACAGACTGAGCCATCTAACCAATCAGAGCAGAGTAGACCAATCACAACAGACTGGTCCATCTGACCAATCAGAGCAGAGTAGACCAATCACAACAGACTGGTCCATCTGACCAATCAGTGCAGAGTAGACTAATCACAACAGATTGAGCCATCTAACCAATTAGAGCAGAGTAGACCAATCACAACAGACTGGGCCATCTGACCAATCAGAGCAGAGTAGACCAATCACAACAGACTGGGCCATCTGACCAATCAGAGCAGAGTAGACCAATCACAACAGACTGGGCCATCTGACCAATCAGAGCAGAGTAGACCAATCACAACAGATTGAGCCATCTAACCAATCAGAGCTGAGTAGACCAATCACAACAGACTGGTCCATCTGACCAATCAGAGCAGAGTAGACCAATAACAGCATATTGAGCCATCTGACCAACAAGAGCAGAGAATGCTCCCGGAAAGGATGGGTTTAAGAAACCAAATCCTTTATTGATCCGTTTCAGAGAAAATAAAGTGTTTTTTGACCTTGAATGCATTTAAACCTATTGTAGAAAAATAATGTAGTAGTTATTTTTGTGTTTAATAGGGTCATCCAGAACTGTTTCGTGAAGAGGACCTGCTCCCCTTTGACCCTACCCAGGATCTGATCTTTCCCCCTGAACTCATGGTTTGTCAGACTTGTTCAAAACTAGTTCACTTTAAAATTCAGGGCATCCAAGATGTAAGTGTCTTTGTTTCCACAGTAGTTTCAATTTTGATATTTTTCGGTCAAACCGTTGTTGTCTATCAGTCATTTAATGGAAGTCTATAGGGATTTTCTAAAAGAGCATGTACAGAGAAGTCAAAATTAAACAATATTTAATGACTAGTAAATGTAAGTACACATTGATGGCCTAAGACACGAAACGGAGCGTGCCAGAAGTGATCGCTTACACGTGTATGTCACTCATTGTTTACACAGAGATTTCGGAAGTTGGATCAGTTGGACATGGCTGTGTTTACACAAGGTAAAAACGATATAAATACTGTTCGCTTTCTCACACAAACCGCTCGTTTCTGTGTCTTAGGCCATCAATGTGTACTTACATTTATGAGTCATTAAATCATTTTAAATTTTGACTTCTCTGTGCATGCTCTTTGAGGTGAACCGAGGGTAGACCCGCTAAACTTGCATTAAATGACTGATAGACAACGGTTTGACCGAAAAATATCAAAATTGAAAATACTGTGGAAACAAAGACACCTACATCTTGGATGCCCTGAAAACATATCAAAAATTAATTTCAATGTGAACTATCCCTTTAATTTGTCTTCACCAGATATAACTAGGTTATATAACTATGACTAAGAGGTTTTAGATAAAACATAAGCTTAATGTTTAAGCTGTCACAAGGTCGTGATTCAGCTCTAGTTTATTATTATTATTCAGTTATTATTATATCAAATATTATTATTGTTATTATTATTATTCAGTTGATTTTGGTCTGTCAGAAGTTCATTTGCTGTTATCAACTAAACAACACATTTTTTAAAAAAAATTCATTGCTATAAATTCACAGTCTATTTTGTGTTTAGAGAATGGCAGAGATTAAAGACCAAACCACTCAGAAGTTTTGTGGGGAAAGAATGACCTGGATCTGCCCTGGATCTCTAGATGAGCTGCTCCAGCTGAAGGCTGATTACCCACAAGCCCCTCTTGTCATGGGAAACACCAACATAGGTTTCATATGGGCAAATCGTGGCCAAACCTAATAAATTCTAATATATTTCTGTGTGCTATATTCAGGTCACTATGACATTTCCCCTATTCAATTCTATTCCTATCCTATTCTATTCAGGTCTGGACATGAAATTCAAGGGTATCTTCCATCCTGTATTAATATCACCCACACGAGTGCCAGAACTATTCAAAGTTACCCAGAGATCAGAGGGTATGTGTGTTTTAGTACTTCAACTCAACTTTATTCCAGTTAGTTTTATTGATAACACTTTACAGTAAGGTTTCCTAGCTTTTTAGATTATAGGTTAAGGTGGAAAGAGATTGACAGATCTGAGCAGAGCGCTCTCAATGTTTCTATAGAGCCTGGGAGGCTCAGTGTTTACACTTTTATGGGCGATAATCCTATAAATGGCATACTAATAGTAGTCAATGAGCAGGAACAACAACAAATACTTCACCTTTAAGTAGCATTAATGAATGCTTTGTATTTGTAGGTGTGTGTGTTGGAGCAGGGTGCAGTATGTCTGTTTTGAAGAGTGTGCTGGAGAGAAGTATAAATGTTTTCCCGCGGAGAACACACACTTGTTTCGAGCTCTTCTGCTGCAGATAAACCTTGTGGGCGGACAGCAGATCCGAAACGTGGCTGTAAGTGTACACAGACCCTGAATGCACAACGCCACTCTTGCTACACTCTCAAATATTTCTCAGTCTCTTATGATCTGTTCCAAAAAGTAATTCTGGCCTCATTCAATTAAACTATTAAACTAATAATAAAAATGGTATCATAAATATATTTAAAGTAAAATCAACAATAAATAAAGCATAATACTATTTTTAAATCATTTTAGAATTGTATTATTACTGAATCACCAAATTAAGAGAGAATCAACAAGTTATTTTAGTATTAATTATATACCATTATAGTATTTCTTACTATTTTGAAATGGCTTTTATTTTTATATTTTCATTTATTTAATTTAAGTTGTATTAATTCTGTCAGGTTTTTGTCTTTTTTATCATTTCTAGTTTTATTTTTAATCACTTCAGTTCTTCAACTTATTTGAATGTTGAAGTACGCCATTGAAAATTAGCTATTTTAATAGTTTTTTCTTTGTGTGTATGTTTATATTATTTATTATTTTGTTTGTTGAAATATGTAGACATTGGGCGGCAATATTGCAAGCGCATATCCAAACTCCGACCTGACCCCTGTCTTAGCTGCTGGGAGATGCACTTTAGTGGCACTTTCTAAAGGTGAGCCAACTTGGTAAATAATTTACACTTTTAAATAATCCACTTTTCAAGAGTACACTTTAGACTTTCTTCTTACTATAAGTAACTTTGCAACTACATGTCAACTATCAAACATTAGAGTATTAGTAGACTGTCTACATAATATCTGCTATCACTGTATTATGATGGTTGGCTGTAACGAAGTTAAAGGGTCAGGGAGGAAGGAGGTGCAAACCAGTAAACGTTTAACATCACTTTTATCATAAAAAAACAACAACAAACAACATAACTAAAGTAAAATGTCAGTTATTTACGGATGACTGCTGCATAAACTAAAACAAAACGTATAGTCCAGTCCTGGTCCTTTTTTCCTACTGGAGCCCCTCCATGGGACTCAAAACTAATGTGGTGATCGTAACACTAGTGTAACGGAGGCCAGCTAGTAAGAGTACTTAGCCTCAAGAGGCGCACTAGCAATTGACAAAAGAGGCTGTGGTCTTCAGCGTCCTTGTTGCCACGCCCGCCTCCCATGCTAGAGACACCTGTTTGAAACCTGCTCTGTAAGACTGGTTACATTTGGTGCCGTGACCCGGATGGGAGTGAGGTTTAGGGGGTGAGTGTAGCGGAGGGTAAGAGCTTTGTGAGTAAACCTCACTCCCTTGGCCTTAAAAGGGGCACTAGTGACCAGTGCTACAGTCTTTAGCATACTTGTAAGCACGCCCGCCTCCCAATGCCGAAGATATCAGTCTGAATTCCACTCGGAGCGGAAAAAGTTGGACCGGCCCTGTCCTGCTTGCCGCCAAAAGACATTTTACGGACTATAAGTAACTTTGCAAGTGCATGTCAACTTATTCTAACAGCTAACCCTAATCTAACAGTTAGTTGACATGTAGTTGCAAAATAATGAGAGTTAGTTGACATGTAGTTCCAAAGTTATAGTTAGTAGAATATCTAATGCAGACTATCAAAAAAAGTGTAAACAAGTGTAATTTTCTTTAAATCATTAAAAAATTTTCACATTTTGCATTCATTCTGAAAGTAGTTATGTTCCTCAAGGAGGATATTTTGACGTGTCTCAATTTCTACCAAATATCGATTACAGATGGACGAAGGAGGGTGCCTATCGATAAAGATTTTTTCCTGGGATTTGCAAAGACTGCCCTAAAACCAGAGGAGATTGTGTTGTCCGTTTTCATTCCAGCTACAAGACAGGTAAGAAACAAACCATCGACTAGCTTTTTGCACAATGTTAGCTAAAGCATCATATTTGTTTTTGGCAGAATGAGATCGTCCATGCCTTCCGACACGCCCCGCGTAAGGAGAACGCGCTAGCTACGGTGAACGCTGGGATGCGTGTTTGGTTCAACGAGAACTCAAATGTAGTGAAGGAGATCAGTATTTATTACGGTGGTGTGGGAGCCACCATTTTCAGCGCTGACCACGTGTGCAAACAGATTCTAGGAAGGTAGGACACAAATGTATATCTTTTTGAGCTGCATTTCCTCTTTGATGGGTCTAAGTTCACAGTTTGGACTTTTGTCAGTCCAAATCTGATTATTTGTGCATCTGATTTGAATCCGATCTAAAATTATTGAATGTCCACATTGTAAAACCCCCAAAGGCGTGAATTACTGTTTCTAAGTGCTGTTTCAGTAGGACTGGTTTACTTTTTGCCTGCTGCCTTAACTGGAAAAAGCTGGACTTGACTACGGCTTTAATCTGGTATCAAACCACCTTTACCCCCAGATTAGTAATGTTTAGTTGTAAGATGTGCCACTACCACTAAAGACCATAACTTCTGTCTTTTTTTTCATTGAAATTAAAACCTTAAGGGACATCCAGTCCTTAATGTTGTGTAAACACTCTAGCAATGGCTTAACACAGTAGAAGTCTGTAGGGCTGTCAACTTTAGCTCGTTTAGTCGACTAATCAGTCGATGCCGTCTTGGTCGACTGAAATTCTTATTGGTCGACCAGTCGCATTTTTTTTTTTTTTTTGCCAATAGAAATACATTTTCAATGATTTACTCCCTGATATTTATTCCTTTATAAAGCAGTTATTTATTACTGTATTCTAAATATAATTAGCCTATGTTTTATCCCCAACTTTAAATGCTTTTAGGCTATTTCTTGTAACTGCGCCACAGTTTAGCGCACACACATAACACACTCGGGAACCGCACCTACTGGCTGCGCTGCTGCTCGCGCTCAGTAAAGGATGTACTGGTAGGTGGTTTTGCTGTATTCATTCAGTTCACGCTACTTTAGTCGACAGAATGTCCAAGAAATCTAAATCTTTTGTCTGGCTACATGTTTGTGGAGGTAGGCGACGGTGGCGACCGCGTTGCTCCATTATGAGCGCGCACATCGCGTGCCTATTTGAAATCAAACTTGAGCGCGCAAAAGACGTGAGCAGCTCTTTTAACGGCTTTATCATACTGACTCAATAGATTGTTTTCTTAATAGGTTTTTATCTGTACACTTGACTCATTTGAAAGTAGCCTAAATAATGTAACAAAACGAAATTAAACTTATATGCTATCTTACAACACAGCCTAGATTTCAGATAGTTTTTTAGGCTATTTTGTCTGTTGTTTTAAGACGCCTAACAGATCGGCTGGACAAAAGTTAACCCATAGCTTTGTAAGTAAAGAAGAATACAGCCTGTATAAACGAGAGCTTTTGTTAGGATTTTTCATTATGTGGCAGATAGCAGTTATATTATTTTGTAGCGTGTGGTGTGATCAGGTGCGCGATTGTGACCGTCACTATAGACCAAGGACAGAGCTCCTCACTTGCAGTTAAACAAATCACTTAATTTTCAAAGAATTGTATTATTATTATAGTTTTATTTATTTTCGATGTTTTTTCATTGTTGTTTTATAAATGCTCTATGACAATTGTTTAAAAAATGTTCAATCAAAACATCCGTTTTTTTTTTTTTTTTAGTCGACTAATCGTCGCGCAGGACAAGACCTTGGTCGACTAAGGATTTCTTTGGTTGATTACAGCCCTAGAAGTCTGACTTTCTAAGAGTTTCGAACCTAGTGGGAGCAGATAGAGGGAAAATAAGAGAGGGCCAAGCACAGAACCCTGTGGTACCCCATGTGAAAGGGGAGCAGTCGAGGAAAGCAAGGCCAACACAGAAAGTTTGCTGGGACAAGTGGGACCTGAACCATTCTAACGCTGTGCCACTAATACCCACCCACTGCTCCAAACGAGTAATCAGGATTTCATGATCCACTGTATGATAAGCAGCAGTCAAATCTAAAAGTACAAGGACAACACAGTGACCTCAGTCAGTAGCTAAAAAGATGTCATTAAAAGTGCTGATTCGGTGCTATGTAATGTTTTGAAACCGGATTGGAAAATCTCAGCAATATTATGTTCATTTATAAAGTCAATGAGCTGGGAATAAACAATCTTTTCCAAGATTTTAGAAAGGAAAGGCAATTTGGAAATAGGCCTAAAATTAGTCAAAACAGTAGGATCCAGCCCTCGTTTTTCTAACAAGGGCTGCACAACGGCATGTTTAAAATTAACCACTCCCGTAGACAGACTGTTATTAATAACTGTAGTAAACGATGGTCCAATTGTCGGAAAACCTCTTTAAGAAGTCAATGAGGGACAGTATCACTCGGAAAACCTGAGGGCTACAAATGACCAACAATCTCACAGGCTCAAAAGTACCCAGTAGAGCAGAGCAGGGGACAAACACTGTAGGATCGAAACCAGGGGTGAAATTTCTTCACATTATCAGTGAAGAAATGAAGAAAGTTTTTACACAGCCAGGGAAGCATCAATTGCAACAGTCTGTGGTGCATTTAGAGCAGAGTTGATAACCTGAAACAAAACACGAGGGTTAACTCTGGCATAACACGAGGCATAACTCGGTTTGAAGTCACTTCAATTTGCAGACCTTCTTCATGCTCAAACAGCAACATTACATACTTATGAAGATTGAAAAGGTAAAAAATCATAAAAGGACTTTGCACTGTTTTTTTGCAAGGCCTTGGGAGGAGGCAACATTAAGTGATGCGTACAGTGCGCTGGTTGATGAGATCAAACTTGGGCCGTCGGCTCCAGGCGGGAAGGTGGATTTCCGCAGATCCCTGACCTTGAGTTTGCTTTTTAAATTCCACCTGCTGGTCCTCCGTTACCTGAAGGAAAAGGTATGGATGACTTTTGTAGATAGTTAACCAAATGTATATAGTTTATTACACCTTTTGTGTTTCTTTTTTTGCAGGATCTGACTCAGATGGAAATACCTCAAGAGATGCAAAGTGCAATTCAGCCTCTTCCTAAACGCATTCAGCCTAGCTACCAAAGGTTTCAGGTAACAGCTATACGAACCTCCGATATGTGTGGTTTCATAGTAATTAATATTTAAGTATTTATTGTCATAAATGTAGCCTTTGATGCTTATGTGGCAATGTTGTTAATTGCCATAAATAACTTAAGGTAACGCTATGCACTCTTTGGTGTGTGTTTTCATTGTAGCTGTCCATAAAAGAAATGTAATTGGCAATATCATGGTCTCATGGTTCTCATATGGGAAATTTGTGTTCGAATCCAGCTTGCAACTTGCCTATTTCTGTTTCCTTTCTCTACACATGATTTATTGTATTATCTGTTCACTTTTCTATTAAAAGTCCTCAAAAAGCAAAAGCAATGAACTTATAGAAGATAAACATGGACTGTGTGTGTTTTATGTATACAGAATGTTGTGGAGAGTCAGCCAGCTCAAGATCCTGTGGGCAGACCCATGATGCACCGGTCGGCGCTGAGTCAGGCTACTGGAGAGGCTGTGTACTGTGATGACCTACCACACACCGATGGTGAACTTTTCCTCACAATCGTGACAAGCTCCAGACCACATGCCAAAATCACGTAAGATGGATGTAGTTCGACAGTTTTAGCTTAAAAACTGTTAGAAATCTACAATCATTAATGAATGAATATAATCAGAAAATTAAATATAGACCATTTTACAAGATGTAAACAACACTGGTCCAGAAACACTTCCTGTTTCAGTTTGTAACTGTTTTTTTTATTTCACATGTAAAGAAAACATCTTAAAGATGTTTATTTAACTTTTTGATTCAGTTTTAAATGTTCTGTTGGTTGTATTTTATCCCATCTTTTATGTAGTGTTAAAAAACTGAACAGGAAGTGCTTCTGGACCAGTGTTGTTTACATCTTGTGAAATGGTCTATAGCATACATACAAATATAATATACATATATTAAATATAATTTTTGAAGCTGAAATGGCAAGGAATGTTTATTTATATATTGTCATAAATATAGCCTTTTATTCTAGTATTGCAGTGAATATTTAATTATTTTAACATAAATATTACCTTTGAAGCTGATATATATATATATATATATATATATATATATATATATATATATATATATATCTGATATGGAAATTAACATTCATTCATCATAGCGACTTGAGCATCAGCTATCAACTAATGATATGATCTCATGTTAACTGCCATTACTTTATGGTAAAAAATTGCTTTTGAACCTGAGATGACAATGAATATTTGAATAAAAATTTGTACCTTCACATCTGAATGATTGTATTGTCTTACCGTCACAGTCATATTGACTTTAGTGAAGCTCTAAAGCTTCCCGGTGTGGTGGATGTGATCACAGCCAAAGACATACCAGGGAAAAAGTTCAGAACCTTCACAGGCTATGATGAAGAGCTGCTGGCTGAAGATGAGGTCTGTGTTTTATTATTTTTTATGTAAGGCATTTCTTTGAAGAATTTTAATTACAAACAAAATGTGCAATCTTCTTCTCCTTTGTGTCCTCAGGTGACCTGTGTGGGTCAGATGGTTTGTGCTGTGGTCGCAGATTCCAAAGCTCATGCTAAACGTGGGGCGGCAGCGTTGAAGATCGGCTATGAAGATCTGCAGGATCGCATCTTCACAGTGGAGGTGAGAAGAAATAATCTGCTCATTTTTATTCCCATCTCATCAAGATCCATTCTTAAAGAGCTGCTCTTGGATCTTGTTTTCAGGAGGCCATCGAGAAAGAGTCTTTCTTTCTACCTAAAAGACAGATTGAGCGAGGAGATGTGGACAAGGCTTTGAGAGAGGCTGAAAATGTGTATGAAGGTTAGATTGTGCCGCCATTTCCATGATCAATCACACTTCCTCTCTGATAACCTGATTCATATTTTATAACACGCTGTTCATGTTTCATAGGAGAGATTCGGATCGGAGGACAGGAGCATTTCTACATGGAAACACAGAGTTTTCTGGTCATTCCAGTTGGGGAAGAGAAGGAGATGAAAGTTTATTTGTCCACTCAGCATCCTACATATACACAAGTATGTTAATATGATCAGAAATCATTTGTGTTATTTTGATTTATTATATCACAATATTATACGACTTATAAGTCAAATTATGTACATTTTATGTACGTTTTCACCCCCCGGCTCTTAATGCGTCATGTTCAGATGAGACAAAACTCGTGTGGCAAATTTTCTATGCGTTTATATTACATATTTATTTCATTTTCGCAGATCAAGGAGATAAACATGCACAAGAAAGTATTGTACTGTAGTGGATACTTTTTTTTTATATTTAATTAATTAGATTTTATTTGACTTTATTTTTAGCTGCCGTAGTAGCTGAGACTTAAATTATTTTTAAAAATTTTTCCTTTTTATTATGTTTTACATATTTTATTACTTTTTTTTTTTTTTTGCAAACCAGGGAGATAAACATGTACAAGAAAGTATGTTTGTTCCAATTTGTTGTAGGAGGCGGTAGCTGAGACGTTGGGAATCCCGTCCAATCGCATTTCTTGTCACATTAAGCGACTGGGCGGAGCTTTCGGGGCAAGGTCACCAAAACTGCCATTTTGGCCTCCATCACTGCTGTTGCTGCTTGGAAGTGAGTCGAAATAATTCAGACCCCAAACATATATATATACAAACACACACATTTTTTTCACAAAATTAATAATTTTGATGTGAAGGAGTTTGCCAAGTATAACTCTCTTCTCTCCAGAACTGGACGGCCAGTACGATGTGTTTTAGAGAGAGGAGAGGACATGCTGATAACCGGAGGGCGTCACCCAGTGTGGGGAAAATATAAGGTTAGTGGTTTTCCTCAACACTTATTTAAAAAAGCCGACTGTGAATGTTTTTTAGCTGTTATTAGTATATTTATTAGCTACTCTTTATTTATGTAATTTATAGGGCTGTCAAATGATTCATCATGATTAATCACATCCAAAATAAAAGTTTGTGTTTACATAATATATGTGGGTGCACTGTGTATAATTATTTTATATATATAT
Organism: Hybognathus amarus; assembly: GCA_030378365.1. NCBI lineage: Eukaryota > Metazoa > Chordata > Actinopteri > Cypriniformes > Leuciscidae > Hybognathus > Hybognathus amarus. The sequence goes on from JAQIUQ010000343.1 coordinate 445,772, forward strand.
AAATACACAGACATGCTTGTATATATTTAATAAATATTTTCATGTATATACTGTATATAGATTTATATATAATTTATATTATTTTTATAATTTATATTTATTTTCTTAAATATACATGCATGTGTTTGTATTTATATATATATATATATATATATATATATACACAAAATAATTACACAAAGTGCACCCACTTATATTATGTAAACAAAAACTTGTATTTTGCATGTGATTAATCATTTGACAGCCCTATTTACTTATATATTGGCATGTTTCTGACTTTGACTCCAACAGGTGGGATTTATGAATACCGGGAGGATAACAGCAGCCGATTTTCAGTACTATGCCAACGCCGGAAACGCAGTAGATGAGTCCGTACTGGTGAGATCACTTCCTGCTTAAATGGTTTAATAGTGGAAGCTACATGTTCAGGGTCATTTGTGAAAAAACATTGGAGAACATTTATTACAGAATTTGTACAGTACCATTATATTTCACTCTGCCAGGTCGCCGAGAAGATCCTCCTACATCTCGATAACGCCTATAATATTCTAAACTTGCGTGGGCGATCGGTGGCCTGCAAGACCAACCTGCCCTCCAATACTGCATTCCGAGGGTTCGGTGTGCCCCAGTGCATGCTGGTCATTGAGAGTATGATCGATGATGTTGCTCTTAAACTCGGCCGTCTACCTGAAGAGGTTGGTGGCATGCAGTAACAAAACAATGTTTTGCTTTTGACCTGTTTACATCATTATACTTTATTACTATTGATCGAGCTAATGAACTGTTGGTGTTAATAAATGGGGAATATACTGTATATTTTGCTTTTTTTATATTTATATGAATATAAATTTCATTTCAAATATATTAATTTAAATATATTTCATCATTTATTCATGATTTGAAAATATCTTTTAATTTTGATACTATCTGATATTTATTGTATGCATGTATGGATGGTCATAAATATAGGGTTTGATGCTTATATGGTAATGAGTATGTATATATTTGTTTACTGGTTTGAAAATGATGTTGATATAGCAATGCATTTTTATCCATTTATTTATTTATTGTTATTAATATAGCATTTGCTGATATAGCAATCAATTATTTTTTATTTATATTTATTTATTTATTTTGAACTTTACATTTGTCATAAACAGACTTTGATGCTTATATGGTAATGAATGTATATTTATTTGTTTAAACAGTTATTTCGTTAGTGTCATGAACATAGCATTTGCAATATGGCAGTGATTATTTATTTAATTATTTATTGATTAATTGATTCATTGTCATGAACATAGCCTTTGTTGATAAGACAATTGACATTTATTTATAGATTTATTATCACTAATTTAACCTTTTTATGCTGATACAACAATATATATTTTATTTATTGCCATGGACTTTATCCTTACTGATATGGAAATGCATTTATATTTATTTGTTGTCATGAATATTCTTTGCCAAAATAGAAATATAGAATATTTATTGATTTATTTATTGTTATCAATACAGTCGGTTGATATGGAAATTAATATTTATTGATTGCTTGATTGTAATTAATTTAGCCTTTTATGCTGATACAGCACTATTTATTTATTTCATGAATATAGTATTTGCTGATATGGAAATTAATTAATATTTATTTATGTATGTTCATGAAAATTGTCATTATTTATTTATTGTCATGAACATATTCTTTTCTGGTATGGATATTAATATATATTTATTAATTGATTGTCATGAATATAGTCTTTGCTGATACAATCAGTAATTCATGCATGCATGCATAAATGCATATTTATTTTCATGAATTTAATCTTTGCTGTTATAGAAGTGAATTTGTTTATGGTCATTAATTTAGCTTTTGATGATGATATAGTAATAAATATGTATGTATGTATTCATTTATTTATTGTTTGTAACAAATATAGCCTTTGCTAATATGTAAACTAATATTTAACCATTTATTTATTTTTAATCTTTCATTATTTTATTGTTGCAGATCAGGGAGATAAACATGTACAAGGACATTTCCCTCACTCACTACAAAATGGAGTTTGACCCAAAGAATCTCGGCCTCTGCTGGAACGAGTGTATGGAAAAAGCTGCATTCAGTCAGAGACGACAGGCCATCGTTCTCTTTAACCAGCAGAACCAGTACAAAAAGAGAGGAATTGCCATAATACCCATTAAATATGGCATTGGGTTTGCAGAGGGCTTCCTCAACCAGGTTACTGTGACCTAAAACATGATGCTGAGACTTTTAAATTATTTTAAATGAACTCCGAATGATCTTTTGGGTGTGTGTGTGTGTGTGTGTGTGTTACAAAGGCTGCAGCTCTCGTGCATATTTATAAGGATGGATCTGTGCTAGTGAGCCACGGTGGGGCGGAAATGGGTCAAGGCATACACACTAAAATCCAACAGGTACCACTTCCAGCTTTGTGCACAGATCTGCAACCATTTCAGATTTTTTTGGGCTGACCTCATGTTTTCTCACAGGTGGCGAGTCGAGAGCTGAATATTCCTGCTTCTTTGATCCACATCTCTGAAACCAGCACACAGTGTGTCCCGAATACCTGCCCGTCTGCTGCGTCCTTTGGTACCGACGCCAACGGAATGGCTGTGCAGGTATATCGAAAACCAGATTTTGAATCACAAGATCAGATTGGACAACATAATTAGTTGATCTTGAAGGATTTGTGTCTTCTGTCTAAAGGAGGTTTTGAAGAAATCATTAAATGAATGCATTTTGATAGTTTGGCCTTTTAATGTATGTTTTAGGATTGTTAAAATAATTTTTTGCAGGATGCCTGCCAAATACTGTACAAAAGACTAGAGCCAATCAGAAAGAAGGATCCTAAGGGAACATGGCAGAAATGGGTAAAAGTGACAAACTATTCAAATTTCTACTTCTTGATGCAAAATAAAAATGATGGGTACAGTAATTAATTCTACTATATCCTGTGTGGATAGGTTGGACTTTAAAACCTGATTGAATCAGCCACGTTTTACCTCAATTTATTAAAAAATCTATACTATCATCTACACTCACCTAAAGGATTATTAGGAACACCATACTAATACTGTGTTTGACCCCCTTTCGCCTTCAGAACTGCCTTAATTCTATGTGGCATTGATTCAACAAGGTGCTGAAAGCATTATTTAGAAATGTTGGGCCATATTGATAGGATAGCATCCTGAAGTTGATGGAGATTTGTGGGATGCACATCCAGGGCACGAAGCACCCGTTCCATCATATCCCAAAGATGCTCTATTGGGTTGAGATCTGGTGACTGTTTAGTACAGTGAACTCATTCTCATGCTCAAGAAACCAAATGAAATGATTCAAAGCTTCGTGTCACGGTGCATTATCCTGCTGGAAGTAGCCATCAGAGGATGGGTACATGGTGGCCATAAAGGGATGGACATGGTCATAAACAATGCTCAGGTAGGCCGTGACATTTAAACGATGCCCAATTGGCATTAAGGGGCCTAAAGTGTGCCAAGAAAACATCCCCCACACCATTACACCACCACTACCAGCCTGCACAGTGGTAACAAGGCATGATGGATCCATGTTCTCATTCTGTTTAAGCCAAATTCAACCAAGTCTTCAACTTTCCAATTTTGGTGCGAATTGTAGCCTGTTTTCCTATTTGTAGTGGAGATGAGTGGTACTCGGTGGGGTCTTCTGCTGTTGTAGCCCATCCGCTTCAAGGTTGTGCGTGTTGTGGCTTCATAAATGCTTTGCTGCATACCTCGGTTGTAACGAGTGGTTATTTCAGTCAAAGTTGCTCTTCTATCAGCTTGAATCAGTCGGCCCATTCTTCCTCTGACCTCTAGCATCAACAAGGTATTTTCGCCACAGGACTGCCACATACTAGATGTTTTTCCCTTTTCACACCATTCTTTGTAAACCCTAGAAATGGTTGTGCGTGAAAATCCCATTAACTGAGCAGATTGTGAATTACTCAGACTGGCCCGTCTGGCAACTACAACCATGCCACGCTCAGAATCGCTTAAATCACCTTTCTTTCCCATTCTGACATTCAGTTTGGAGTTTAGGAGATTGTCTTGATTAGGACCACACCCCTAAATGCATTGAAGGAACTGCCATGTGATTGGTTGATTAGATACATTTAACAGGTGTTCCTAATAATACTTTAGGTGAGTGTATATACTATCATTTTTTTATTGCTTTATTATTATTTTTTATATTTTATGTATTTTTTTATTAATTTGTTTAAATTATGTCTTTAAAGATAATGACAGCATTTTTGGAGAAGATCAGTCTGTCAGCCACAGGATTCTTCAGGTAAATTATCCAAATGTCCTTGAAAAGGACTGTTTTGTTTTCTAAATGTACTTAAAAGTGCTAGCTGAGAGTGTTTTTCAACAGCGTGATCTTCAGTGCCTTCAAATACTAGAACAAAGGCTTAAAACTAGACAAAACATAGAGGTTTTGTTGATGCTTTAGCTGTGTTTTGTCTGTTTCAGAGGTCCTGATGCAGACATGGACTGGGAGAAGCAGGAAGGCAATCCGTACACTTACTTCACGTATGCCGTGTGCTGCAGCGAGGTTGAGCTGGACTGTTTGACAGGAGAGTACAGGGTAAATGCATATGATGCAGAGGATTTAGGAAATATACATTTTCTGCTGTTTGTTTAATCAATGTTAAATTAATCTGACATACTGCATCTTTTCCTCATAGACCTTGAGGACGGATATTGTTGTTGATATTGGCAGAAGTCTAAATCCGTCCATTGACATTGGTCAGGTAAGATTTTCTCTATGATGTTCCCTCGCTTAGTAGAAATTAACCTTTATTAAATGCCGAAATATATAATTAAGAAAAAAATAGTGGTTAATAGATATATCTGATTAATTAGGAATATTGATTAACCAATACATTTTTGTAGATTAACCACTATTGTCCAGTAACTAGAGAAGTGTTAGCTCCCCCTTGTGTCAGGTCCAAGAGTACATAAATCTTTTTTAATAATTGTATTAGTTAAGTTCACTCTTTTCAAATTTAAACATTTTAATAATTTTGTATGCCTCATTTATATATTATTATACTCTACATATAGGCAAGTTACCAATATACGCTACTGTTCAAAGTTATTTCCATAAGTATAAGTTTCCATAAATATTTGAAGCTGTTTTAAACATTGTTAATAAGAAGAATGTTTTGTTGAGCATCAAATCAGCACATAATAATCATTTCTGAAGGATCATGTGACACTAAAGACTGGAGTAATGATGCCTAAAAACTCAGCTGGAATGAATTACATTTTAAAATATATATTTTAATAGAAAAAAAAGCTATTTTAAATTGTAATATTTCACAATATTACTGTTTTTACTGTATTCTTTATCAAATAAAAGCAGCCTTGGTGAGTAGAAGAGACTAGCCTACAATATATGTATTTATTCATATAATAATGTATGTGTGTTAGATTGAGGGAGCGTTCATGCAGGGTCTGGGTCTCTACACCATGGAGGAGCTCAAGTTTTCTCCATCTGGTGTTCTGTACACACGTGGACCAGGCCAGTACAAGATCCCGGCTTTTTGTGACGTCCCTCTGAAGTTTAATGTCTATCTTTTAGCCGACTCAACCAACCCTCATGCCATCTATTCATCAAAGGTGATTCACTCTCATTTATCTTCTCCTTATTATGCATGTACTTCCCCGGTTCGCTTCAAAGTCAATTAGAGCCTGACCAATAAAGGATTTTGAAGGCCGATGTGATACAAATATTTTTTTTGGTTTTAAAAATACGATAGTTCGATATATCGGCCGATTTTTTTTTATTTTTAAATTTTATTTGAGAAACGTGCAACAAAACATTAACAGATTTCCCTAACAATAGTTATTTGAGTTTTAACTAAAATAATATGATGCATTTTAAAAAGAAACTTGTTTCTTTTATTGTCAGACTGATGATAGTGGCATTAGCTAGCTTTGTGGTTAGCTAGTCTATGATGAGCCTTAATTTAGCAATGGATGACGTCATACTGCAAATTGTAAAACATACATTTTCAATATAACAGGCCAAGGAGAGATGATACGACTCATTGCTATAATTGTCACGCGCTATTAACGAAATGCTTTAGTCACATTGTCAAAAGTTAAAAGGACAGTCAACTACACTGTAACAACGTAACGTAATTATTACTAGCTAATTCCGCTTCACTCTTGGCTTATTTAACAGCAGCAAAACTGGACATGGTAGTCACAAATGTTGTCATGCTTATTTGAGTTAAGAGAACTGATGGGGTTGCTCTTTTAATTGTTATTCAAGCAATGTATGTCTCGTGTCCAACTCAACGAGTTTTGCCAACAGGGACGGTGTAGAGTGCCCTCTGGTGGACAAACTATACAACTCCAACACTCATGACACGGTTAAAGTCGTGTTCCATCCGTTATTATTTTATTTTTGAAATATTCATTTATTGGCCATTATAACTGCCGATACCGATAGTTTGGAAAATGCCTAATATCGGCCAATAATATCGGCCTGCCGATATATCGGTCTGGCTATAAAGTCAATTTATTTTGATTTTGTGGAACCATTGTGGTTCACTTCCCTTCTAATTGTATTCAAACCTGATATTTGAACCCTATTTTAGATTTTTTTGTGTTTTTTATTTATTTTATTTTTGCTTTTCTAGATCTGATGTGACTTCATTGCAAACTAAAGCTTTCTGATTGTGATGCACTTTCCCACTTGTTTTAGGGGATCGGAGAACCGACAGTGTTCCTGGGCAGTTCTGTATTCTTTGCTATTAAAGACGCTGTGACTGCAGCCCGGAATGATGCAGGTTTAACCGGCCCCTTCCAGCTAAACAGCCCTGCCACCCCAGAGCGGGCATGTCTGGCCTGTTCCACACATTTCACAAAGATGGTATGAGAATTACAGTAACCCATTCATGTTCAAGTGTCCAAATCTAAATTAAACAAATCCTTAAAGATAAATATGGGTGAAACCTGAATAAAACAGATTTAATTTTATAATTGGTAGGTTGCACAAAGTGAACCTGGATCAACTTCTGGACCAGCTCAGCCATGGGCTCTGGACATATGAAAACAACATCATCATCCTATTATTACATTTTTATCTCACTCAAAGCTGTTGTGTTGCTCTTATCAAATCATATGACATTTATGATTTCACAGTCGCCTGATTTAACATCCAACTTTTATCAGCTGCTTGCTGAAACTAATCTACTAAAGCAAAACACAGAGAAAAGATGCTCTGCATGCAATCACGTCTCAAGACCAATTTATAGTTATGTTTATTATTAACACACTTAACATTTATGACTTATTTGACAACAAGTTTAATAAATGTGAATTACATCATTTCTCATCCTACTATTGATTATTTAAGCAAGTTACTTATTAATTTTATAAAACATTAACTGCACTATTAAAATATCATGGACGCTAGAAGATATAGTCCCTGACATGTCATCTAAGGTTAATAGTTATAGTGAATTGATAAACAATTTATGAGCTCAAAGTCTCCAACAATGAAAAGGAAGTTACATCTTGTTTAGGTGAGGCATTAAAAAGTTTGAATTTGGATATGTTTTTCTTCACACATCAATAGCCCAGGGTTTGATTTTTACTTTCTTGTCCAGTGGATTCTATAAAAAAAAAAACAAAAAAACAATACAGGATATTTAATATTATTATCAGGAATGAAAACATAAACCTAAAATGACATATAATAATATTAAATGAATTAGATTAAAAAAATTATCATATAATATATAAAGTAAATTTTTATATATATATATATATCATATGAATTTATTTACACCCACCATTCTGGTAAAGCAGTCTTCACAGGCCATTCGTATTTTTTCTGCAGTGGCAGGAGAGAGAAAGGAAAACTGTCGCTCAGGCCTCTCTCCCTCCGTGCAGCCGCAATCGCTTCTTTAATGGCGAAGAACAAAGTGCAGCCGAAAAACACAGGCGGCTCCCGATCCCCTAAACATTTTAAAACAACCTTTTCAGCCAATATTTCAACATGATTAAAAATTTCGGTAACACTTTACAATAAGGTTCATTAGTTACTACATTAGTTAACATTAACAAAGAACTGAACAATACTTCTTCAGCATTTGTTAATCTTTGGTAATGTTAATTTCAACATTTACTAATACTTTATTGAAAATCTTGTTAACATTAGTTAATGCACTGTGAACTAACATGAACAAACAATGAACAGCTAGATTTGTATTAACTAACGTTAACAAAGAATAACAAATACAGTAACAAATGGTTAGTTAATGTTAGTTAATGCATGAACTAATGTTTAATAAATGAACCTTATTGTAAAGTGTTACCAAAATTTCCACTGACTTCCGAGCAAAACAGGGTCTTTATGCACAGACTACGGACGTAAAGTAGGTTGCAAACGTTGTTTTATCTGCTTAAATGATTGAAGTCTGCTGTGAACCAGCCTGACCTGAATAGTTTTGCCATCACTGAAGCCTAGACACAACTTTTGGTGTTTGTTTTGTCTGGACTTCATCACTGAGAGGTAAATATTACTAATTGTTTGCAGGTTACTTAAACAACTCTCTTATTTTGTCTTAACAACAAATTGTGTTGGCATTCAGGGGGGTTTGTCTTACCTTTGAAGAGTATATGGCGTGAGGATTTTCTGCGTTACTCAGCAGATGCACGTTTAGTTGAGGAGGGACGTCACACAGAGCTGGGATTTTATATTGAGAGGGACCCCTGGTCAACAACACACCCTCAGGGGTAAATTTCAGCTCTTCTATAGTGTAGAGCCCAATTCCCTGGACGAAACCACCCTCGACCTGTAAACACACAGATTTACTAACTATATGGTGACTAATTTGCCAAATAATACAAGCAATATTGTATCTTCCGTACCTGTCCAACATCCAGAGCAGGGTTTATGCTCCGACCAACATCCATCACAATATCAGTCCTAATGTTCTGTAAAATATAATTTCACAGCCCACAAAATTTTGATAATCGAATTGTGAATGTATATTGCAGCATTAGAATCCAGGCCAATGACATAAAAAACTGCCTATAAATCTGTATTAAGACATGAATCACAGTGCAATCCATAGCCAAATTATAATATATTTTTAATTATTTAATAGATGAATGGAAAAAGACAAGTACCTTGTGATCTCCTGTCAAGCAGTCAATCTCCACCTCTGAGCAACAGGCACCGAAAGTGAAGTAATAGTATGCATTGCCTTCACTCTTCTCCCAGTCAACACTGGTGTGTGGGCCCCTGTTAGAAGTATATCATTTATTTTATATTAAGGCTCAAACATTTTCGGCTTCAATATGCTACATCACGGTCGAACACTTACATAAAGAAACCTGTTGCTGACAAACTGATCTTCTGGCAATATGCTTCCACCACCTGGAAACATAGGTACAGTGAGTGATCCTCCTTTTTCTTCTTTAATTCACTTTGTATTATACGATTGAGTATTTGGATATCACTCATACTAACCAGTTGCTGCCAGGTGTATGAGGGATGTTTCTTAATGAGTGGCTCCAGACGTCTCATTAGTTTCTCACAACCATTCTACATGAAAAATATTACAATTTCAGTTGTGAAAAAAAGTACATGTAAATACTTGTAAATGGATGACTGTCACTATACCTTGACCGCCATCCCGACAGCATCCGTGCCAAAGGATGCAGCGGATGGTGCAGCATTGGGCACGTTTCCTGTGCAGGTCTCCTTGATGTGGATCGAAGACATTGGAACCTTCAAAATGCGACTGGCAATCTGCAATTTGTCGAAGATAGACATGTTGCAACTGGCGTATTTCATGTGATGTATGAATTTGGATCCATTGTTTGACACTGGGACTCATCGTACCTGTGTGGCTTTGGTGTTGATGCCTTGACCCATCTCAGTTCCCCCATGAGAAATGAGAACCGATCCATCTTTGTAGATGTTCACCAATGCTGCTCCCTGATGAGACATTTTCCAAGATTTGAAATTCTTAATAGTAGTCTTTACTAATACCAAGTTAAAACCTTCAAGGCCCGTACACACCGGGACGAATATAAGCGTGTGCTATTCGTCGGCATTTTTCAACGCGGTTTTTTGTGTTCAAGATTTTTGTAGTCCCTGTGGCGTTTGTCATATAGTTCCTTATGTTATAGCACCAATGAAACCAGCAGCTCCTTATCCATCTTGCCTTGCATCTTCCTCATCTTATTTCCCTGGCTGTTAATGCGTTCAAGTCCTCCTTGGAAGTTCGTACGTACGAGGTTGGAAGTCGATGTTTACGACGTGAGGTGCGTTCAAGTCAGTTTTGTCAGAGCAAAATGGCGGTGTACCTTCTTTTAATGAATTACACGAAAATACAGCAAGGTTTGTTAATTCTGATAATAGAAAATGAAGAACAAAGAATGCGCATCAGGTGTGTTTTTCTTTTTATGTTTTTTATTAGCTTATGAAGCCTATGTAAACTCTATAATTAGGTATAATTTTTATATTACAATGATATAATATTTTGTGCAGAGAGCTTGCTTTATAAATGAAAAACCTTACAATGTCAATGAGTAAACATTGAAGTTCAATTAAAATTTACAGTCAACTACAGACGTTGCATCTTTGATTCCCCCATGTTTCTAACCGACACGCTCCCAACTCGTACTGATCGGGGCCTAAAGAAAATCCCAGAGCTCCCCACTGGTATTTACGACATTGTGGTGGCGTTAAGCTGAGCACAATTCGTAATTACGATCTATACGAGATGACTTGAATGCAGCATGTGTACGGCGGCGCGTATACCTTCTTCGCCTGTTCTCGGCCTCGGCAAGATCGTTTTGTGTTTTGAGCGCCCAAGTCGTGTTTTACTGTAACTTCAGAAGCTCCAAACAAGTGATCTCATTGGTCGAATCAGTTTTTGACGCGTCGCGTCAAACTAAAAAAAATGAACCCGAGGCGTTTTTTTAAATGATGCTTTTACGCATGCCGTTTTATGTGTCGGTGTGAACACTCACATTGGCGCCCTTTGTTTAGTCACAAGGCGTTAAATGTCGGCGAACAACGTGCGTGAAATTCGTGCCCAGTGTGAACAGGCCTTTATAGTGTTTGTGTGAAGCTTCAAACCAAAACGCACCATTTTATGTGCAATCTTACAAGTTTTCACCAACCTGGTTATAGAAGCCCTTGGAGAATCCGATTCCAAACTTCAGTGGGACAATGGAGATCCCCTCGCTTCTTCCAGTGGTTGTGGGCGTTAAACTGCTCAATTAACAGGCATCGATGGATATAGTTGGATTTTTCTAGACACTCGTTCCAGCACCGCACCATGTCATGGGGGAAAAGAGCTGCTTGTGGTGGGTGTAGCATTTCTCGTCCTTGTACAAGTTGATGTCTTCTCACCTGTAAATTATGATTTTTTATTTTATTTTCAGAGAGTTGAGCAGAAGGCCTGTCAAGTTTAACACACCAAAATGATCTCACTTCAACAAATTTATGATAGAAAAAACGGACACTTCTCAACAACTCAGCAACCTCAATAACATCACCTTTAAAGCACTGTTTGACATATGTTCAGCCATCTTGTTTTGTTTTCATAAAGGTCCCACCTGATGTGTAGGCAAGCCACACTTGACAGCCACCTCGATGCAGAACGCTTTCGATGATGGTCAAACCCTGAGGTCCAGCCAAAGCCACGGAATGCTGTATATGAGGGTAAGTAGGTCTTGCACACCAGTCCACGTCCACGTAGATGAGGGATTTTGTAACCATTATCCATGTGAAGAAGCGCTTTCTCCATGATCTGGTTGGAAATCACAAAAGGTAAACAGTATGTGACTTGGCGAATGACCTACATAAGAATTCAAGGTAGATCCATGATACTGTCTCTCTTTGCAAACCTTGCTCACAGTTCCTTTTCAGGACTGACTTATTTGAATTTTCATGCCTGTTTATAAAAAACATCTTACAAAAGAGGATTCGTCCAGAGTGCATCCTCCATTACTGTAGTATGTAATATCAGCAGCCAGGATTGTTCCGTCATTCATGTATCCAACCTGTAGGAAAAAGATGGGACTTAAGCTGTTGTGATGCACAGTTGTCCAGTGATGTCAAAAAAACTATTACCCATAATGCCAAATTACTTTGTACTTCCCCAAGAAAGGGGACCTGCCACTGGTAATAAGCATGTCATCTCCCCGTTCTAGAACACATCGCACAGCACGGCCAGTCCTGTGGATCGATTTTAGTCAATACATAGAATCAGCATTGTTTTAAAATCTGCTTTTGAAACATCTTTTCTTTAAATTTCACAAATTTCACATCCAAATGAAAAGTAGAAAGAGTTTCCCATATTTTGCCATACTTGTAAGCGGCCGTAGCAGCGATGGCAGATAATGATGCAATCTTCATGACTTTACCACCAAATCCACCTCCCAGCCTCTTCACATGACATGTGATTTTATTGGAGTCAATTCCAAGAGTAATACCCACCACTTCCTGTTTCAGAAAAGGAAATTATGCCAATACTGGAGTAAGATTATGTAAATATATCATTGTTATTTTGTATTCATAATCTCCTTTAAGTTATTTTGGTTTAAGCAGATTTATATAAAAATATTAATATATTTATATGCATCATATTCTTCAACGTATGTCATTGGGGTACGATATGAATATCCTTATATTGATTCATATTCATCAATGTATGTCATTGGGGTAATACAAACCTGAGTATAAGCTGCATGCTGACTGGCAACAAAGAGCTCCATTTCACTTGCTTCTCCTTTAGGAATTGCAATCAATCCCTGAGTTTCCATGTAGAAATGTTCCTGGCCACCCATATACTGCTCACCTGTGAGATATAAAAGAGTGATTATTCAGATTGAATGGAGAAAACAAAAACAAATAACGGTTTAAAAAAAGATTTCATATTTATTTGTACACACCCTCAAGTATGTGGTCAGCTATCTCGAATGCTTCTTTCGACATTTCCTCTTTCCAGTTTTCTCTTGGGGTCAAAAAAGGACTGGTGTTCTATGGCCTCCTTAATAAAAACAAAAATGTTGATTAGCAGGATAAAATATAAGTGCTGCTCCCAAACTTTCATGTAGCACTCCATGAGTTTTATTTATGTAAATTTGTTTAGAAATACCTCTATAGTGAAAAAGACAGGTTGGATGTCCTGGTAAGTAATGGCCACCTGCTCGGCTGCTCTTTTGGCTTGTTGTCTGGTCTCAGCGACAATGGCACCAATAATCTGCCCCACACAAATGACCTGGAAAAGGCAAACAGACAAAAGATATCATTACAAAGTACCTGAAATCATCACTGTTGATGGCTAATAATTTAGTATTCAAATAATTTAGTATTCAGATGTATCTCGGGACCAACAGTGTTTATTGTAGTACCTCCTCTTCTGCAAAAAGCTCCTCTGGGTTGTTGAACCAGAGTCTTCCAGATTCTGACCGGGAACATCCTTGGCAGAGATGAAGGCGACCACTCCAGGCATGGCTAGAGCAACTGATGCATCTATAGAACTGATGTGATAAAGTTGAGACAATAATTAGATTCCCAAAGAATTTTTTTGAAGAAGAAGAAGAAGAAGAAGTGCATCCACTTTTCAATTCATTAATTAAACAAGCTTGGGTACCTCCCTTGATTCTACAAAGTTTTGGACTTAACATAGAGTGCACTCCCTTTAGTTAAACACATTAGTCTCTGGACATAAACCTCCAGTAAACCAACCTACTTAGGGAATATTAAGTCCAGACAGAGAAGCTGCCCACTGTCACTGGCATGTGGTAAAGTCCAAAAGATACAGTATGTCTATTTTTAGTTAATTAGTTAAACAAACTGAGGTGTATTTTATGATTGTGTAAAGTTTTGGACCAACAGGCGAGGTCAGAGTTTCCTCCTTGAAGGTACACAATTTAAACCCTCGACACTAAGACCCTATCCATAATCCTCCAGTAGACCCACCTACTCAGGTGAATATAAAGTCCAGACAGAACAGCTCATAGGCATCAAATCTCAGCACAGGAGCATCCTGAACATCTCCACACACTGAGGCAACATGGACACCAGAGTCTCTCTCCTCCATTCTTCTGCTGCTTTTTGGTGTCGCTCAGGCGTCTCCTCTCATGGTAAGGTCCTTTCTAGTCTCTCTCTTAAACAATTAACAGTCCTCGAATGATTTGTTTTAAACATCTCTGTTTCTACCACCATGAAGCAGATTGTTGATGGTGTGTTTGTATCAGAGCCTGAACCTGTGGACATCACTACAAGGATTTTAGAAACCAACAATGGTGAAGCATCTCTTAGATAAAGCCAGCAATGGGTCACATTTCTAAAAAGTCATCGGGATTTATGAATATATTGCTTTATTTCAACAATATATTTCTCTTGAAATACAGGATCTTCGGAAGTCTTGCTTGAAGGAGATGTGGTGTTTCCCAAAACCAGAAATGCTCTCTACTGCCTCAACAACCAATGTTTCTGGAAGAAAAACTCTAACAACATAGTGGAGATCCCTTACATAGTGAGCAATGAATTCTGTACGTGAATCTCCTTCATTCATTGCACATATCTACGATTCATTTAGATGCCTTTTTAAACCTGTGGACTCTTTTTGCAGCCAATTTTGACAAATCAGTGATTGCGAACGCCATGTCGGTCTTTCACGCCAAAACCTGCATCCGCTTTGTGGCCAGATCATCTCAGACCGACTACATCAGTATTGAGAACAAAGATGGGTGAGAACACTATACCAACAAGAAACATTTAGCAGACCTTCAACAGATCAATATTTAACCCCTTTATTTCCTCTCTCCTCTCAGGTGCTTCTCTTCTCTAGGTAGAACTGGTGGCAAACAGGTGGTCTCCCTCAAAAGGGACGGCTGTATGTACAATGGCATCGTACAACATGAGCTCAATCATGCCCTGGGATTCTACCACGAGCAAACTAGGAGTGATCGTGACCAGTATGTCAAAATCAACTTTGAGAACATCTCTCCTGATATGGCCTACAACTTCGAGAAACAGAACACCAACAACCAAAACACTCCATACGACTACTGGCTCCATCATGCACTATGGAAGAACTGCCTTCGCCATTCAGCCCTGGCTGGAAACCATCACTCCCATTCCCGATGGGACTGTGGAAATCGGACAGAGGCAGGGATTGTCCAGAATTGACGTTCTGAGGATCAACAAGCTTTATGGATGCTGAAGATGAGGCTTGCACACATAATTGAATATAGTTCATGTGTCTGTAGATGAATAATGTAATGAGATTATCTTTTCTGTCCTTTAATGGTGTTGGATTTCTGAAATGTGTGATTGTGTTGGGTTGGGAAAAATAAAGCTACACTGCAAGACAAACTCATTCTTTATTTGTGATTCAATGTCAAGTTTAAGAAAGTGCTCGATTGTAGCATTAAAGGTGTCATTCAGCTTCTCCTGGAGCCCAATTAAAGCAACCTGGTTTAACCTTAGGATGACTGGGCACAGTATATGATTTATACAGATCAACAAAATGTTTTTTTTTTTTTGGCAAAATGCTGTAATGTAGATTTTTAAAGATTTTTGAGATTTAGTTCTGGTGTAATCATATGTTGTTCACAGCTGAACAGCGTTTTTCCGTTTGATACCTCAATTTTAAAGACCTTTATTGTGCCAATACCCTCTTCTGGAGTCAGTCGCTCTTGGATCCTCTAGTAAAAAAAAATCAACTTTCAAAGTTGGCAAAGATTGAGAAAGTCTTGAGCAGACATAAATCTGATCATCTAAAGCACAAAGTCAGCCAAAGATAGGGTCGCAATGGGATTTCAAAAGGTCGCATATGCGACCTTTTGAAATCCGACCCATTAATTTTTAATGGGTTCGCAAATGTATTACTGACTATTTTGACGGGTCTGTTTTTTTTTTTGTTTCTTTCGAGTTGTATTTAATCTTCTAAAGCCTGTCGGATCGTCCACTTTTTGTCCCGCCAAAGCTTTTTTGATCGGTGAGTGTTGTTTGACAGGGCGCAAACTGAGAAGCGAAGAGAGAGAGAGAGAGCAGAGAGGAGGCGCCAGAGCGCCGTGGCCGCGGCCGCGCGTGCACTCTCACGTCTTCACACAACACAAGCGCTGTCTTGCTCTGTCTCTCCTTGCGCATATTATTCAAAATCAATGGACATGATAGTAAAAGGTTTGTGTCTTTATAATAGGCATGCTAATCATATAGGCTACCATCTGGGCCTGCATGGCGGCAGGAAAAAGACGCATGATGCAAGACACCGTGTCTCTACCTTATGATGATTTTGGTACACCAAGGTAGATTTGCACTCTGGAGTTCGGCTGATAAACTCTGCCATGACATGAGCTAACTAATTATATTGCTAGCGCTGATATTGACATCAACTAACGTTATATCACTAGCAGTTGACTAGTTTTTTTTGTTGTGCTGTGTAGGCTGAATCGTAATCGCGTGATTCGCGTCAAGACACCTGATTGGCTAATACTACACACTGAAGATAAATTAAATAATGTTTTATTAAATAATTACTGAAAATATCCCTCTCTTCATCCCACACCCCAAACATGACATACAAAATGTTGTGGAACAGAAACAACAACCAGAGATATATTTATAAGCTATCATTTTATTGTCATCACAGTTTGCCAACAGTCCCGCGTCCAAGATTCTACATTGATTAAAAAAGAAAATCAAATGTGTTTTAATGGTAATTATTTTATACAGAAATCATTTATTTATAATTCAGATGAGAATAAAGTTAGGGTTAATTAAAATTAAGGAAAACAAATATATTGATCTGAAATATAGCAAATTAATTTTACATTCATTCAAGTACAATTACCAAACATATATCAAGGTCATTTTGTCATTTTATTAATTTAATTAATAAACTAATTATATAAAACTATTGTCAGTGCACTACAAATAAACTGGTTCTATGCCTTTATTAATAAAACTTAAACAACTTAAAGGTGCATTGCGCAACATTTTATGTTAAAAATAGCCGTTTTCTAACCCATACATGCTGAAACAATCGCCTGGTGGGCTGAATGAGCCCTTCTCTGATCACTGCGATCGCCTCTATAATCCTGTACAGTGAAATAAATAAGAGGGATTCGGGCTCGAATCTGAGACTGGGCGTGACGTCATGCGCGTTCACGCTCGCCTGGCTATGTGCCTGCAGGATAGTGTATTCGCCGCCGTTCTCCGTATCAGAGAAGACAACTCGAGCGACGCAACTTTAGTCAACTTTCCCAAAAGTAGAAGATGGATTCAAAGGGGCTGTTTAGTCTACATCTGGTCACTTCATGCGTTTTCTGTGATCGGATAACTTATTCGATCGTGAAAAGACCAGGTTGAATCCAGACGGATTTGAATCCGACAGCTCAAACCATTGAGGACGTGGTCTGGGCTGTATTCCAGACAAAACTGGACAAGTGTAAATGCATCTGGTTGTTGAAAACAGGCTATGTCATGTTGTTTTAGTCATATATGACGACGTGCATCAGATGAGCAGGCGAGTGTATTTATAAGCCAGCGCGCCGCAATCTATCGCAAATGAAAGTGAAAGTAAGACGCATACGATTAACACTAAGTTACCTTCTACCTCCACTATCTTCATTAAAAGTAGCCTTAAGAAATGAAATGATCTCATACCAGGGCTTTTGCCGCTCTCTCTTATTGCTGTCTTTGCTGATTTTGAAATAGCCGAAGCCGATGATTTATAAAATGCAGCTCATCTGTTGCTTTCGGTGACGTGCACTTCATGAAATCTGTATATAACGCGGGAATTGAATATCAGATTAATATCCGTTTTGCAAAAACACATTTATGTGACCAGGTAATGGAATCGTTTTGATAAATCAAATAGATCTGAGAAAACGCATTGTAGCCACTAGCCAGGTGTAAAAACAGCCCCAAAGAGACCGGCTTGTAGTTCATTCCAAACCCCAACGCAAACTCCACATAAGACAAAGAAAATACAACTTCTGTCTGTCCAGTGCCAGGCGTCGGAATAAGACGAGAGTCAACATCAGGACAAGAAGGCTTTCAACAAACGGAGAGATCTCGGGCGGTCTGCTCTAGTGCTCAAACGTGTTCATGAACGTGTTTCCATAATAATACAATCATAAGTGGATACAGTAAGCACATAAAACAGTTCAACATGGAGATCAATGGAAACAAAAGCCGAAGTTTTCTACCCCTGTTTTCCCCTCACACACACATAGGCCTACATAAGTGTGTAATTTACTCAAATGCCTTTCCTTTCATATATTTTAAATGACTTGCAGATTTATAACTGTATTACCTCATTATGACTGTAACAAAAGATGTGTGCCTGATTCTCCTTTGGTTATGAACAGCTCGTGCAAACGTGCGTGTATTCCGTGTATATGTCTACTCTATAAAGTCTATGGTATTCCATGAGCGCGCACGCAGTTTCATTTGTCACCAGAGGGGGCGTAGTTCTGCAAAAACTCAGAGACTTGCGTTATGCTCCTTTAAAAATACGAGGCTTAAGAGATTTATAAAAATGCCTTCTGCATTTTTGTTTTGCTTTTCACTCCATTGTACCGAAATCGTACCGAACCGTCTAAACCAAGGTATGAACCCAACCGTGACTTCTGTACTGTTCCACCCCCAATACAGTACAGTTTCATTATTATTCATTACTATCCAGAGAGCGGCTTACTATAAATAATTTGTGCGACCAAATCATGTTTTGTGCCAGAAACTGAAAAAGTTAGTAGCGCAAGTGCCACCAGTGGAAAAGGTTAGTGTAGTTCCCTGAAATGAGATTCAGAACTTCTTGTCTGTGATGTTAAAATCTGAATAAAATTAGAGCATTTTCTCTGCTGTATTGCAAAAAATGATTATAACATCTGGACTACAAAAGAAAATGCATAACTTTTGTAAAATCGAATTAGAATCTTTTTTTGCTCAAAACTTTAAACCTCAAAGAGTTGAAATGTGACTTTTCTTTAACTAGTAATGGTGTACAGTTTAATGTTTATGCGTAGTTAAACGATTAAACTACTTTACCAATCAGCGAGATTGTTTTGACATTGTTTGAAATCATTTTGCTTTTCAGTAACAAAACAATTATATCAATTAAGAAGCGGTGTACTGCAATGAAATACTATATTACTACATTTCTCCTGAAAATATTTTAGCAATTCACAGTAATTGACCTATTTTCCCTGTTAAATCAGAAGCTTTCAATTTAACTAAATGTAAAAATGTTTCTATTAAATAACTAGCTGTCCATCTTGCTAATATTTTTGTGGTTGTTTACTAATCTCTATAGTGAAATCAATGTTCTCACAAATATGGATTCATTTGTAATCTCCCTACAGAGCATATTTAAGGTATTGTGGACCATCCCTGTACACCACTGTCTTAGAGCACATGGTAAAGTCCAAAAGCTACAGCATGTCTATTTTAGTGAATTAGTTGAACAAACTGAGGTGTATTTTATGATTGTGAAAAGTTTTGGACCAACAGGCGAGGTCAGAGTTTCCTCCCTGAAGGTACACATTTTAGACTCTGGACACCAAGACCCTACCCATAATCCTCCAGTAGACCCACCTACTCAGGTGAATATAAAGTCCAGCCAGAACAGCTCATAGGCATCAAATCTCAGCACAGGAGCATCCTGAACATCTCCACACACTGAGGCAACATGGACACAAGAGTCTCTCTCTCCATTCTTCTGCTGCTTTTTGGTGTCGACTCAGGCGTCTCCTCTCATGGTAAGGTCATTTCTAGTCTCTCTCTTAAAGATTAACAGTCCTCGAATGATTTGTTTTAAACATCTCTGTTTCTACCACCAGGAGCAGATTGTTGATGGTGTGTTTGTATCAAAGCCTGAACCTGTGGACATCACTACAAGGATTTTAGAAACCAACAATGGTGAAACATCTCTTAGATAAAGCCAGCAATGGGTCACATTTCAAAAAAGTCATCGGATTTTATGAATATATTGCATTATTTCATCAATATATTTATCTTTAAATACAGGATCTTCTGAAGTCTTGCTTGAAGGGGATGTGGTGTTTCCCAAAACCAGAAATGCTCTCTACTGCCTCAACAACCAATGTTTCTGGAAGAAAAACTCTAACAACCTAGTGGAGATCCCTTACATAGTGAGCAATGAATTCTGTACGTGAATCTCCTTCATTCATTGCACATATCTACAATTCATTTAGATGCCATTTTAAACCTGTGGACCCTTTTTGCAGCCAATTTTGACAAATCAGTGATTGCGAATGCCATGTCGGTCTTTCACGCCAAAACCTGCATCCGCTTTGTGGCCAGATCATCTCAGACCGACTACATCAGTATTGAGAACAAAGATGGGTAAGAACACAATACCAACAAGAAACATCTAACAGACCTTTAACAGATCAGTATTTAACCCCTTTATTTCCTCTCTCCTCTCAGGTGCTTCTCTTCTCTAGGTAGAACTGGTGGCAAACAGGTGGTCTCCCTCAAAAGGGACGGCTGTATGTACAATGGCATCGTACAACATGAGCTCAATCATGCCCTGGGATTCTACCACGAGCAAACTAGGAGCGATCGTGACAAGTATGTCAAAATCAACTTTGAGAACATCTCTCCTGATATGGCCTACAACTTCGAGAAACAGAACACCAACAACCAAAACACTCCATACGACTACGGCTCCATCATGCACTATGGAAGAACTGCCTTCGCCATTCAGCCCTGGCTGGAAACCATCACTCCCATTCCCGATGGGACTGTGGAAATCGGACAGAGGCAGGGATTGTCCAGAATTGACGTTCTGAGGATCAACAAGCTTTATGGATGCTGAAGATGAGGCTTGCACACATAATTGAATATAGTTCATGTGTCTGTAGATGAATAATGTAATGAGATTATGTTTTCTGTCTTTTAATGGTGTTGGATTTGTGAAATGTGTGATTGTGTTGGGTTGGGAAAAATAAAGCTACACTGCAAGAGAAACTCATAATTTATTTGTGATTCAATGTCAAGTTTAAGAAAGTGCTCGATTGTAGCATTAAAGGTGTCATTCAGCTTCTCCTGGAGTCGAATTAAAGCAACCTGGTTTAACCTTAGGATGACTGGGCACAGTATATGATTTATACATTTCAACAAAATATTTTTTGGGGGGGCAAAATGCTATAATGTAGATTTTGAAAGATTTTTGAGATTTAGTTCTGGTGTAATCATATGTTATTCACAGCTGAAAAGGGAGTTTTTCCGTTTGATACCTCAATTTTAAAGACCTTTATTGTGCCAATACCCTCTTCTGGAGTCAGTCGCTCTTGCATCCTCTAGTAAAAAAAACTAAACTTTCAAAGTTGGCAAAGATTGAGAAAGTCTCGAGCAGACATAAATCTGATCATCTAAAGCACAAAGTCAACCAAAGATGCAGTAGACATGTTCAGAAGTTCTGGTGAAAATAAGGGCTGTGTTCACAATAGACTTTGGTTCCAGAGAATTGTCGGGGAGCATTCTACATGAATACAAGCCAGAGCCAGAATGCTGGAAATTTGGCACTCATATAAGGCCCTGTTTACACGAGAACGCTTCGCCGGTGAAAATGTAAAAATATTTTATCGGATTTACCTTTTGTTTACACGGCGACGGCGTTTTTGGGGCTTTAAAACGCAAAAAAGTGAAACCACCCTCCAAGAGTGGAAATCTTTCAAACGCTCCACCGCCGCGTTTCTGTGTAAATGGTAAAAACACAAAGGTCTGCTTGATAGTGAAGGTTTTATGCAGGCATGCGGGCTTGGTGTTGTTGTAGTATGCACTCTTAGCCGCCTGGAGTGCATACTACATTGAATTTCACAGACTTTTGCGTCACCATGTGCACGCGGATTTCACACCCAAAACACTAGTCTAAACGCAGAATAAAAAGTGATGACGCCACTTTTGCGTTTTCTCTTGAGAATTGTTTCCGTGTAAACATAGCCTAAGACTCTAGTATATTACTGGGATAAATCATGGAAAATATCAATGTGAAAAGAGCCAGAGCCGATTCTGTGTAGGGTGTGTGTTGCAGTGATGATCTTAGTTATTGTGAAACTATTTGACTGGAGGTGAGGAAGAACAGTTAAAAAATAGCATATTGACAAAGATACAAGATAATAACAATCGCTACAAACAGTAGTCATATCAAGATCAGGGATCTACTTCCTATCCATGGAGGTGACAAATGGACAAGCTGCTTAATGACACCATTATTGTTTGCTGGGAGGATAACAAAATAAGAGCGGGACTTTTGAACACGTACATTACACGTCAGACGGGAACGCTCTGGCCTTGTAGATGAACAAAATCACACTATGCAAGAACAGTTACCAGAAAACATCCCCCTCCCCCCTCCACCCAGAATCTCTACGTAAATGAGATTCAGAACTTCTTGTCTGTGATGTTAAAATCAAAATAAAATTAGAGCATTTTCTCTGCTGTATTGCGAAAAATGATTATAACATCTGGACTACAAAATAAAATGCATAACTTTTGTAAAAATCGACTTAGAAACTTTTTTGCTCAAAACTTTAAACCTCAAAGAGTTGAAATGTGACTTTTCTTTAACTAGTTATGGTGTACAGTTTAATGTTTATGCGTAGTTAAACGATTAAACTACTTTACTAATCAGCGAGGTGGTTTTGTCATTGTTTGAAATCATTTTGCTTTTCAGTAACAAAATAATATCAATTAAGAAGCGGTGTAGTGCAATGAAATACTATTTTACTACATTTCTCCTGAAAATAATTGAGCAATTCACAGTAATTGTCCTATTTTATGCTAAATAAGAAGCTTTCAGTTTAGCTATAAGCAAAAATGTTTCTATTAAATAACTAGCTGTCCATCTAGCAACTATTTTTGTGGTTGTTTACTAATCTCTATAGTGAAATCAGATGTTCTCACAAATACGGATTCATTTGTAATCTCCCTACAGAGCATATTTAAGGTATTGTGTACCATCCCTGTACACCACTGTCTTAGAGCACGTGGTAAAGTCCAAAAGCAACAGCATGTCTATTTTAGTGAATTAGTTAAACAAACTGAGGTGTATTTTATGATTGTGTAAAGTTTTGGACCAACAGGCGAGGTCAGAGTTTCCTCCCTGAAGGTACACATTTTAGACTCTGGACACCAAGACCCTACCCATAATCCTCCAGTAGACCCACCTACTCAGGTGAATATAAAGTCCAGCCAGAACAGCTCATAGGCATCAAATCTCAGCACAGGAGCATCCTGAACATCTCCACACACTGAGACAACATGGACACAAGAGCCTCTCTCTCCATTCTTCTGCTGCTTTTTGGTGTCACTCAGGCGTCTCCTCTCATGGTAAGGTCATTTCTAGTCTCTCTCTTAAACGATTAATAGTCCTCGAATGATTTGTCTTAAACATCTCTGTTTCTACCACCAGGAGCAGATGTTTGATGGTGTGTTTGTATCAGAGCCTGAACCTGTGGACATCACTACAAGGATTTTAGAAACCAACAATGGTGAAGCATCTCTTAGATAAAGCCAGCAATGGGTCACATTTCTAAAAAGTGATTGGGATTTATGAATATATTGCATTATTTCATCAATATATTTCTCTTTAACTACAGGATCTTCTGAAGTCTTGCTTGAAGGAGATGTGGTGTTTCCCAAAACCAGAAATGCTCTCTATTGCCTCAACAACCAATGTTTCTGGAAGAAAAACTCTAACAACCTAGTGGAGATCCCTTACATAGTGAGCAATGAATTCTGTACGTGAATCTCCTTCATTCATTGCACATATCTACGATTCATTTAGATGCCATTTTAAACCTGTGGACCCTTTTTGCAGCCAATTTTGACAAATCAGTGATTGCGAACGCCATGTCGGTCTTTCACGCCAAAACCTGCATCCGCTTTGTGGCCAGATCATCTCAGACCGACTACATCAGTATTGAGAACAAAGATGGGTAAGAACACAATACCAACCAGAAACATTTAACAGACCTTTAACAGATCAATATTTAACCCCTTTATTTCCTCTCTCCTCTCAGGTGCTTCTCTTCTCTAGGTAGAACTGGTGGCAAACAGGTGGTCTCCCTCAAAAGGGACGGCTGTATGTACAATGGCATCGTACAACATGAGCTCAATCATGCCCTGGGATTCTACCACGAGCAAACTAGGAGCGATCGTGACAAGTATGTCAAAATCAACTTTGAGAACATCTCTCCTGATATGGCCTACAACTTCGAGAAACAGAACACCAACAACCAAAACACTCCATACGACTACGGCTCCATCATGCACTATGGAAGAACTGCCTTCGCCATTCAGCCCTGGCTGGAAACCATCACTCCCATTCCCGATGGGACTGTGGAAATCGGACAGAGGCAGGGATTGTCCAGAATTGACGTTCTGAGGATCAACAAGCTGTATGGATGCTGAAGATGAGGCTTGCACACATAATTGAATATAGTTCATGTGTCTGTAGATGAATAATGCAATGAGATTATGTTTTCTGTCTTTTAATGGTGTTGGATTTGTGAAATGTGTGATTGTGTTGGGCTGGGAAAAATAAAGCTACACTGCAAGACAAACTCATACTTTCTTTGTGATTCAATGTCAAGTTTAAGAAAGTGCTCGATTGTAGCATTAAAGGTGTCATTCAGCTTCTCCTGGAGCCCAATTAAAGCAACCTGGTTTAACCTTAGGACAACTGGCCACAGTATATGATTTATACATTTCAACAAAATATTTTTTTGGGGGGCAAAATGCTATAATGTAGATTTTGAAAGATTTTTGAGATTTAGTTCTGGTGTAATCATATGTTATTTACAGCTGAAAAGGGAGTTTTCCATTTGATACCTCAATTTTAAAGACCTTTATTGTGCCAATACCCTCTTCTGGAGTCAGTCGCTCTTGCATCCTCTAGTAAAAAAAAAAAACGAAACTTTCAAAGTTGGCAAAGATTGAGAAAGTCTCGAGCAGACATAAATCTGATCATCTAAAGCACAAAGTCAACCAAAGATGCAGTAGACATGTTCAGAAGTTCTGGTGAAAATAAGGGCTGTGTTCACAATATACTTTGGTTCCAGAGAATTGTCGGGGAGCATTCTACATGAATACAAGTCAGAGTCAGAATGCTGGAAATTTGGCACTCATATAAGGCCCTGTTTACACGAGAACGCTCGCGGGTGAAAACGTAAAAATATTTTATCGGATGTGCCTTTTGTTTACACGGCGACGGCGTTTTGGGGCTTTAAAACGCAAAAAAGTGAAACCACCTTCCAAGAGTGGAAATCTTTAAAACGCTCCACCGCCGCGTTTCCGTGTAAATGGTAAAAACACAAAGGTCTGCTTGATAGTGAAGGTTTTATGCAGGCATGCGGGCTTGGTGTTGTTGTAGTATGCACTCTTAGCCGCCTGGAGTGCATACTACATTGAATTTCACAGACTTTTGCGTCACCATCTGCACGCGGATTTCACACCCAAAACGCTTGTCTAAACGCAGAATAAAAAGTGATGTCGCCACTTTTGCGTTTTCTCTTGAGAATTGTTTCCGTGTAAACATAGCCTAAGACTCTAGTATATTACTGGGATAAATCATGGAAAATATCAATGTGAAAAGAGCCAGAGCCGATTCTGTGTAGGGTGTGTGTTGCAGTGATGATCTTAGTTATTGTGGAACTATTTGACTGTGAGGAAGAACAGTTAAAAAATAGCATATTGACAAAGATACAAGAAAATAACAATCGCTACAAACAGGAGTCATATCAAGATCAGGGATCTACTTCCTATCCATGGAGGTGACAAATGAACAAGCTGCTTAATGACACCATTATTGTTTGCTGGGAGGATAACAAAATAAGAGCGGGACTTTTGAACACGTACGTTACACGTCAGACTGGAACGCTCTGGCCTTGTAGATGAACAAAATCACACTATGCAAGAACAGTTACCAGAAAACATCCCCCCCTCCACCCAGAATCTCTACGTAAATGAGATTCAGAACTTCTTGTCTGTGATGTTAAAATCAAAATAAAATTAGAGCATTTTCTCTGCTGTATTGCGAAAAATGATTATAACATCTGGACTACAAAATAAAATGCATAACTTTTGTAAAAATCGAATTAGAAACTTTTTTGCTCAAAACTTTAAACCTCAAAGAGTTGAAATGTGACTTTTCTTTAACTAGTAATGGTGTACAGTTTAATGTTTATGCGTAGTTAAACAATTAAACTACTTTACTAATCAGCGAGGTGGTTTTGTCATTGTTTGAAATCATTTTGCTTTTCAGTAACAAAATAATATCAATTAAGAAGCGGTGTAGTGCAATGAAATACTATTTTACTACATTTCTCCTGAAAATAATTGAGCAATTCACAGTAATTGTCCTATTTTATGCTAAATAAGAAGCTTTCAGTTTAGCTATAAGCAAAAATGTTTCTATTAAATAACTAGCTGTCCATCTAGCAACTATTTTTGTGGTTGTTTACTAATCTCTATAGTGAAATCAGATGTTCTCACAAATACGGATTCATTTGTAATCTCCCTACAGAGCATATTTAAGGTATTGTGTACCATCCCTGTACACCACTGTCTTAGAGCACGTGGTAAAGTCCAAAAGCAACAGCATGTCTATTTTAGTGAATTAGTTAAACAAACTAAGGTGTATTTTATGATTGTGTAAAGTTTTGGACCAACAGGCGAGGTCAGAGTTTCCTCCCTGAAGGTACACATTTTAGACTCTGGACACCAAGACCCTACCCATAATCCTCCAGTAGACCCACCTACTCAGGTGAATATAAAGTCCAGCCAGAACAGCTCATAGGCATCAAATCTCAGCACAGGAGCATCCTGAACATCTCCACACACTGAGGCAACATGGACACAAGAGCCTCTCTCTCCATTCTTCTGCTGCTTTTTGGTGTCACTCAGGCGTCTCCTCTCATGGTAAGGTCATTTCTAGTCTCTCTCTTAAACGATTAATAGTCCTCGAATGATTTGTCTTAAACATCTCTGTTTCTACCACCAGGAGCAGATGTTTGATGGTGTGTTTGTATCAGAGCCTGAACCTGTGGACATCACTACAAGGATTTTAGAAACCAACAATGGTGAAGCATCTCTTAGATAAAGCCAGCAATGGGTCACATTTCTAAAAAAGTGATTGGGATTTATGAATATATTGCATTATTTCATCAATATATTTCTCTTTAACTACAGGATCTTCTGAAGTCTTGCTTGAAGGAGATGTGGTGTTTCCCAAAACCAGAAATGCTCTCTATTGCCTCAACAACCAATGTTTCTGGAAGAAAAACTCTAACAACCTAGTGGAGATCCCTTACATAGTGAGCAATGAATTCTGTACGTGAATCTCCTTCATTCATTGCACATATCTACGATTCATTTAGATGCCATTTTAAACCTGTGGACCCTTTTTGCAGCCAATTTTGACAAATCAGTGATTGCGAATGCCATGTCGGTCTTTCACGCCAAAACCTGCATCCGCTTTGTGGCCAGATCATCTCAGACCGACTACATCAGTATTGAGAACAAAGATGGGTAAGAACACAATACCAACCAGAAACATTTAACAGACCTTTAACAGATCAATATTTAACCCCTTTATTTCCTCTCTCCTCTCAGGTGCTTCTCTTCTCTAGGTAGAACTGGTGGCAAACAGGTGGTCTCCCTCAAAAGGGACGGCTGTATGTACAATGGCATCGTACAACATGAGCTCAATCATGCCCTGGGATTCTACCACGAGCAAACTAGGAGCGATCGTGACAAGTATGTCAAAATCAACTTTGAGAACATCTCTCCTGATATGGCCTACAACTTCGAGAAACAGAACACCAACAACCAAAACACTCCATACGACTACGGCTCCATCATGCACTATGGAAGAACTGCCTTCGCCATTCAGCCCTGGCTGGAAACCATCACTCCCATTCCCGATGGGACTGTGGAAATCGGACAGAGGCAGGGATTGTCCAGAATTGACGTTCTGAGGATCAACAAGCTGTATGGATGCTGAAGATGAGGCTTGCACACATAATTGAATATAGTTCATGTGTCTGTAGATGAATAATGTAATGAGATTATGTTTTCTGTCTTTTAATGGTGTTGGATTTGTGAAATGTGTGATTGTGTTGGGCTGGGAAAAATAAAGCTACACTGCAAGACAAACTCATACTTTCTTTGTGATTCAATGTCAAGTTTAAGAAAGTGCTCGATTGTAGCATTAAAGGTGTCATTCAGCTTCTCCTGGAGCCCAATTAAAGCAACCTGGTTTAACCTTAGGATGACTGGGCACAGTATATGATTTATACATTTCAACAAAATATTTTTTGGGGGGCAAAATGCTATAATGTAGATTTTGAAAGATTTTTGAGATTTAGTTCTGGTGTAATCATATGTTATTCACAGCTGAAAAGGGAGTTTTTCCGTTTGATACCTCAATTTTAAAGACCTTTATTGTGCCAATACCCTCTTCTGGAGTCAGTCGCTCTTGCATCCTCTAGTAAAAAAAAACTAAACTTTCAAAGTTGGCAAAGATTGAGAAAGTCTCGAGCAGACATAAATCTGATCATCTAAAGCACAAAGTCAACCAAAGATGCAGTAGACATGTTCAGAAGTTCTGGTGAAAATAAGGGCTGTGTTCACAATATACTTTGGTTCCAGAGAATTGTCGGGGAGCATTCTACATGAATACAAGTCAGAGTCAGAATGCTGGAAATTTGGCACTCATATAAGGCCCTGTTTACACGAGAACGCTCGCGGTGAAAACGTAAAAATATTTTATCGGATGTGCCTTTTGTTTACACGGCGACGGCGTTTTTGGGGCTTTAAAACGCAAAAAAGTGAAACCACCTTCCAAGAGTGGAAATCTTTAAAACGCTCCACCGCCGCGTTTCCGTGTAAATGGTAAAAACACAAAGGTCTGCTTCATAGTGAAGGTTTTATGCAGGCACGCGGGCTTGGTGTTGTTGTAGTATGCACTCTTAGCCGCCTGGAGTGCATACTACATTGAATTTCACAGACTTTTGCGTCACCATCTGCAACGCGGATTTCACACCCAAAACGCTTGTCTAAACGCAGAATAAAAAGTGATGTCGCCACTTTTGCGTTTTCTCTTGAGAATTGTTTCCGTGTAAACATAGCCTAAGACTCTAGTATATTACTGGGATAAATCATGGAAAATATCAATGTGAAAAGAGCCAGAGCCGATTCTGTGTAGGGTGTGTGTTGCAGTGATGATCTTAGTTATTGTGGAACTATTTGACTGGAGGTGAGGAAGAACAGTTAAAAAATAGCATATTGACAAAGATACAAGAAAATAACAATCGCTACAAACAGGAGTCATATCAAGATCAGGGATCTACTTCCTATCCATGGAGGTGACAAATGAACAAGCTGCTTAATGACACCATTATTGTTTGCTGGGAGGATAACAAAATAAGAGCGGGACTTTTGAACACGTACATTACACGTCAGACAGGAACGCTCTGGCCTTGTAGATGAACAAAATCACACTATGCAAGAACAGTTACCAGAAAACATCCCCCTCCCCCCTCCACCCAGAATCTCTACGTAAATGAGATTCAGAACTTCTTGTCTGTGATGTTAAAATCAAAATAAAATTAGAGCATTTTCTCTGCTGTATTGCAAAAACTGATTATAACATCTGGACTACAAAATAAAATGCATAACTTTTGTAAAAATCGAATTAGAAACTTTTTTGCTCAAAACTTTAAACCTCAAAGAGTTGAAATGTGACTTTTCTTTAACTAGTAATGGTGTACAGTTTAATGTTTATGCGTAGTTAAACGATTAAACTACTTTACTAATCAGCGAGGTGGTTTTGTCATTGTTTGAAATCATTTTGCTTTTCAGTAACAAAATAATATCAATTAAGAAGCGGTGTAGTGCAATGAAATACTATTTTACTACATTTCTCCTGAAAATAATTGAGCAATTCACAGTAATTGTCCTATTTTATGCTAAATAAGAAGCTTTCAGTTTAGCTATAAGCAAAAATGTTTCTATTAAATAACTAGCTGTCCATCTAGCAACTATTTTTGTGGTTGTTTACTAATCTCTATAGTGAAATCAGATGTTCTCACAAATACGGATTCATTTGTAATCTCCCTACAGAGCATATTTAAGGTATTGTGTGACCATCCCTGTACACCACTGTCTTAGAGCACGTGGTAAAGTCCAAAAGCAACAGCATGTCTATTTTAGTGAATTAGTTAAACAAACTGAGGTGTATTTTATGATTGTGTAAAGTTTTGGACCAACAGGCGAGGTCAGAGTTTCCTCCCTGAAGGTACACATTTTAGACTCTGGACACCAAGACCCTACCCATAATCCTCCAGTAGACCCACCTACTCAGGTGAATATAAAGTCCAGCCAGAACAGCTCATAGGCATCAAATCTCAGCACAGGAGCATCCTGAACATCTCCACACACTGAGACAACATGGACACAAGAGCCTCTCTCTCCATTCTTCTGCTGCTTTTTGGTGTCACTCAGGCGTCTCCTCTCATGGTAAGGTCATTTCTAGTCTCTCTCTTAAACGATTAACAGTCCTCGAATGATTTGTCTTAAACATCTCTGTTTCTACCACCAGGAGCAGATGTGTTGATGGTGTGTTTGTATCAGAGCCTGAACCTGTGGACATCACTACAAGGATTTTAGAAACCAACAATGGTGAAACATCTCTTAGATAAAGCCAGCAATGGGTCACATTTCTAAAAAAGTGATTGGGATTTTATGAATATATTGCATTATTTCATCAATATATTTATCTTTAACTACAGGATCTTCTGAAGTCTTGCTTGAAGGAGATGTGGTGTTTCCCAAAACCAGAAATGCTCTCTATTGCCTCAACAACCAATGTTTCTGGAAGAAAAACTCTAACAACCTAGTGGAGATCCCTTACATAGTGAGCAATGAATTCTGTACGTGAATCTCCTTCATTCATTGCACATATCTACGATTCATTTAGATGCCATTTTAAACCTGTGGACCCTTTTTGCAGCCAATTTTGACAAATCAGTGATTGCGAATGCCATGTCGGTCTTTCACGCCAAAACCTGCATCCGCTTTGTGGCCAGATCATCTCAGACCGACTACATCAGTATTGAGAACAAAGATGGGTAAGAACACAATACCAACCAGAAACATTTAACAGACCTTTAACAGATCAATATTTAACCCCTTTATTTCCTCTCTCCTCTCAGGTGCTTCTCTTCTCTAGGTAGAACTGGTGGCAAACAGGTGGTCTCCCTCAAAAGGGACGGCTGTATGTACAATGGCATCGTACAACATGAGCTCAATCATGCCCTGGGATTCTACCACGAGCAAACTAGGAGCGATCGTGACAAGTATGTCAAAATCAACTTTGAGAACATCTCTCCTGATATGGCCTACAACTTCGAGAAACAGAACACCAACAACCAAAACACTCCATACGACTACGGCTCCATCATGCACTATGGAAGAACTGCCTTCGCCATTCAGCCCTGGCTGGAAACCATCACTCCCATTCCCGATGGGACTGTGGAAATCGGACAGAGGCAGGGATTGTCCAGAATTGACGTTCTGAGGATCAACAAGCTGTATGGATGCTGAAGATGAGGCTTGCACACATAATTGAATATAGTTCATGTGTCTGTAGATGAATAATGTAATGAGATTATGTTTTCTGTCTTTTAATGGTGTTGGATTTGTGAAATGTGTGATTGTGTTGGGTTGGGAAAAATAAAGCTACACTGCAAGAGAAACTCATAATTTATTTGTGATTCAATGTCAAGTTTAAGAAAGTGCTCGATTGTAGCATTAAAGGTGTCATTCAGCTTCTCCTGGAGTCGAATTAAAGCAACCTGGTTTAACCTTAGGAT
Source organism: Hybognathus amarus (assembly GCA_030378365.1). Classification (NCBI taxonomy): domain Eukaryota; kingdom Metazoa; phylum Chordata; class Actinopteri; order Cypriniformes; family Leuciscidae; genus Hybognathus; species Hybognathus amarus. Next base: position 477,710 of record JAQIUQ010000343.1, read on the forward strand.
GACTGGGCACAGTATATGATTTATACATTTCAACAAAATATTTTTTGGGGGGGCAAAATGCTATAATGTAGATTTTGAAAGATTTTTGAGATTTAGTTCTGGTGTAATCATATGTTATTCACAGCTGAAAAGGGAGTTTTTCCGTTTGATACCTCAATTTTAAAGACCTTTATTGTGCCAATACCCTCTTCTGGAGTCAGTCGCTCTTGCATCCTCTAGTAAAAAAAACTAAACTTTCAAAGTTGGCAAAGATTGAGAAAGTCTCGAGCAGACATAAATCTGATCATCTAAAGCACAAAGTCAACCAAAGATGCAGTAGACATGTTCAGAAGTTCTGGTGAAAATAAGGGCTGTGTTCACAATATACTTTGGTTCCAGAGAATTGTCGGGGAGCATTCTACATGAATACAAGTCAGAGTCAGAATGCTGGAAATTTGGCACTCATATAAGGCCCTGTTTACACGAGAACGCTCGCGGTGAAAACGTAAAAATATTTTATCGGATGTGCCTTTTGTTTACACGGCGACGGCGTTTTTGGGGCTTTAAAACGCAAAAAAGTGAAACCACCCTCCAAGAGTGGAAATCTTTAAAACGCTCCACCGCCGCGTTTCCGTGTAAATGGTAAAAACACAAAGGTCTGCTTCATAGTGAAGGTTTTATGCAGGCACGCGGGCTTGGTGTTGTTGTAGTATGCACTCTTAGCCGCCTGGAGTGCATACTACATTGAATTTCACAGACTTTTGCGTCACCATCTGCAACGCGGATTTCACACCCAAAACGCTTGTCTAAACGCAGAATAAAAAGTGATGTCGCCACTTTTGCGTTTTCTCTTGAGAATTGTTTCCGTGTAAACATAGCCTAAGACTCTAGTATATTACTGGGATAAATCATGGAAAATATCAATGTGAAAAGAGCCAGAGCCGATTCTGTGTAGGGTGTGTGTTGCAGTGATGATCTTAGTTATTGTGGAACTATTTGACTGGAGGTGAGGAAGAACAGTTAAAAAACAGCATATTGACAAAGATACAAGAAAATAACAATCGCTACAAACAGGAGTCATATCAAGATCAGGGATCTACTTCCTATCCATGGAGGTGACAAATGAACAAGCTGCTTAATGACACCATTATTGTTTGCTGGGAGGATAACAAAATAAGAGCGGGACTTTTGAACACGTACGTTACACGTCAGACAGGAACGCTCTGGCCTTGTAGATGAACAAAATCACACTATGCAAGAACAGTTACCAGAAAACATCCCCCTCCTCACCCAGAATCTCTACGTAAATGAGATTCAGAACTTCTTGTCTGTGATGTTAAAATCTGAATAAAATTAGAGCATTTTTTCTGCTGTATTGCAAAAACTGATTATAACATCTGGACTACAAAATAAAATGCATAACTTTTGTAAAAATCAAATTAGAAACTTTTTTGCTCAAAACTTTAAACCTCAAAGAGTTGAAATGTGTCTTTTCTTTAATTAGTAATGGTGTACAGTTTAATGTTTATGCGTAGTTAAACAATTAAACTACTTCACTAATCAGCGAGGTGGTTTTGTCATTGTTTGAAATCATTTTGCTTTTCAGTAACAAAATAATATCAATTAAGAAGCGGTGTAGTGCAATGAAATACTATTTTACTACATTTCTCCTGAAAATAATTGAGCAATTCACAGTAATTGTCCTATTTTATGCTAAATAAGAAGCTTTCAGTTTGGCTATAAGCAAAAATGTTTCTATTAAATAACTAGTTGTCTATCTAGCAACTATTTTTGTGGTTGTTTACTAATCTCTATAGTGAAATCAGATGTTCTCACAAATACGGATTCATTTGTAATCTCCCTACAGAGCATATTTAAGGTATTGTGGACCATCTCTGTGCACCACTGTCTTAGAGCACGTGGTAAAGTCCAAAAGCAACAGCATGTCTATTTTAGTGAATTAGTTAAACAAACTGAGGTGTATTTAATGTTGTGTAAAGTTTTGGACCAACAGGTGAGGTCAGAGTTTCCTCCCTGAAGGTACACATTTTAGACTCTGGACACCAAGACCCTACCCATAATCCTCCAGTAGACCCACCTACTCAGGTGAATATAAAGTCCAGCCAGAACAGCTCATAGGCATCAAATCTCAGCACAGGAGCATCCTGAACATCTCCACACACTGAGACAACATGGACACCAGAGTCTCTCTCTCCATTCTTCTGCTGCTTTTTGGTGTCGACTCAGGCGTCTCCTCTCATGGTAAGGTCATTTCTAGTCTCTCTCTTAAAGATTAACAGTCCTCGAATGATTTGTTTTAAACATCTCTGTTTCTACCACCAGGAGCAGATTGTTGATGGTGTGTTTGTATCAAAGCCTGAACCTGTGGACATCACTACAAGGATTTTAGAAACCAACAATGGTGAAACATCTCTTAGATAAAGCCAGCAATGGGTCACATTTCTAAAAAAGTCATCGGGATTTTATGAATATATTGCATTATTTCATCAATATATTTATCTTTAAATACAGGATCTTCTGAAGTCTTGCTTGAAGGGGATGTGGTGTTTCCCAAAACCAGAAATGCTCTCTACTGCCTCAACAACCAATGTTTCTGGAAGAAAAACTCTAACAACCTAGTGGAGATCCCTTACATAGTGAGCAATGAATTCTGTACGTGAATCTCCTTCATTCATTGCACATATCTACAATTCATTTAGATGCCATTTTAAACCTGTGGACCCTTTTTGCAGCCAATTTTGACAAATCAGTGATTGCGAATGCCATGTCGGTCTTTCACGCCAAAACCTGCATCCGCTTTGTGGCCAGATCATCTCAGACCGACTACATCAGTATTGAGAACAAAGATGGGTAAGAACACAATACCAACAAGAAACATCTAACAGACCTTTAACAGATCAGTATTTAACCCCTTCATTTCCTCTCTCCTCTCAGGTGCTTCTCTTCTCTAGGTAGAACTGGTGGCAAACAGGTGGTCTCCCTCAAAAGGTACGGCTGTATGTACAATGGCATCGTACAACATGAGCTCAATCATGCCCTGGGATTCTACCACGAGCAAACTAGGAGCGATCGTGACAAGTATGTCAAAATCAACTTTGAGAACATCTCTCCTGATATGGCCTACAACTTCGAGAAACAGAACACCAACAACCAAAACACTCCATACGACTACGGCTCCATCATGCACTATGGAAGAACTGCCTTCGCCATTCAGCCCTGGCTGGAAACCATCACTCCCATTCCCGATGGGACTGTGGAAATCGGACAGAGGCAGGGATTGTCCAGAATTGACGTTCTGAGGATCAACAAGCTTTATGGATGCTGAAGATGAGGCTTGCACACATAATTGAATATAGTTCATGTGTCTGTAGATGAATAATGTAATGAGATTATGTTTTCTGTCTTTTAATGGTGTTGGATTTGTGAAATGTGTGATTGTGTTGGGTTGGGAAAAATAAAGCTACACTGCAAGAGAAACTCATAATTTATTTGTGATTCAATGTCAAGTTTAAGAAAGTGCTCGATTGTAGCATTAAAGGTGTCATTCAGCTTCTCCTGGAGTCGAATTAAAGCAACCTGGTTTAACCTTAGGATGACTGGGCACAGTATATGATTTATACATTTCAACAAAATATTTTTTGGGGGGGCAAAATGCTATAATGTAGATTTTGAAAGATTTTTGAGATTTAGTTCTGGTGTAATCATATGTTATTCACAGCTGAAAAGGGAGTTTTTCCGTTTGATACCTCAATTTTAAAGACCTTTATTGTGCCAATACCCTCTTCTGGAGTCAGTCGCTCTTGCATCCTCTAGTAAAAAAAACTAAACTTTCAAAGTTGGCAAAGATTGAGAAAGTCTCGAGCAGACATAAATCTGATCATCTAAAGCACAAAGTCAACCAAAGATGCAGTAGACATGTTCAGAAGTTCTGGTGAAAATAAGGGCTGTGTTCACAATAGACTTTGGTTCCAGAGAATTGTCGGGGAGCATTCTACATGAATACAAGCCAGAGCCAGAATGCTGGAAATTTGGCACTCATATAAGGCCCTGTTTACACGAGAACGCTCGCCGGTGAAAATGTAAAAATATTTTATCGGATTTACCTTTTGTTTACACGGCGACGGCGTTTTGGGGCTTTAAAACGCAAAAAAGTGAAACCACCCTCCAAGAGTGGAAATCTTTCAAACGCTCCACCGCCGCGTTTCTGTGTAAATGGTAAAAACACAAAGGTCTGCTTGATAGTGAAGGTTTTATGCAGGCATGCGGGCTTGGTGTTGTTGTAGTATGCACTCTTAGCCGCCTGGAGTGCATACTACATTGAATTTCACAGACTTTTGCGTCACCATGTGCACGCGGATTTCACACCCAAAACACTAGTCTAAACGCAGAATAAAAAGTGATGACGCCACTTTTGCGTTTTCTCTTGAGAATTGTTTCCAGTGTAAACATAGCCTAAGACTCTAGTATATTACTGGGATAAATCATGGAAAATATCAATGTGAAAAGAGCCAGAGCCGATTCTGTGTAGGGTGTGTGTTGCAGTGATGATCTTAGTTATTGTGAAACTATTTGACTGGAGGTGAGGAAGAACAGTTAAAAAATAGCATATTGACAAAGATACAAGATAATAACAATCGCTACAAACAGTAGTCATATCAAGATCAGGGATCTACTTCCTATCCATGGAGGTGACAAATGGACAAGCTGCTTAATGACACCATTATTGTTTGCTGGGAGGATAACAAAATAAGAGCGGGACTTTTGAACACGTACATTACACGTCAGACGGGAACGCTCTGGCCTTGTAGATGAACAAAATCACACTATGCAAGAACAGTTACCAGAAAACATCCCCCTCCCCCCTCCACCCAGAATCTCTACGTAAATGAGATTCAGAACTTCTTGTCTGTGATGTTAAAATCAAAATAAAATTAGAGCATTTTCTCTGCTGTATTGCGAAAAATGATTATAACATCTGGACTACAAAATAAAATGCATAACTTTTGTAAAAATCGACTTAGAAACTTTTTTGCTCAAAACTTTAAACCTCAAAGAGTTGAAATGTGACTTTTCTTTAACTAGTTATGGTGTACAGTTTAATGTTTATGCGTAGTTAAACGATTAAACTACTTTACTAATCAGCGAGGTGGTTTTGTCATTGTTTGAAATCATTTTGCTTTTCAGTAACAAAATAATATCAATTAAGAAGCGGTGTAGTGCAATGAAATACTATTTTACTACATTTCTCCTGAAAATAATTGAGCAATTCACAGTAATTGTCCTATTTTATGCTAAATAAGAAGCTTTCAGTTTAGCTATAAGCAAAAATGTTTCTATTAAATAACTAGCTGTCCATCTAGCAACTATTTTTGTGGTTGTTTACTAATCTCTATAGTGAAATCAGATGTTCTCACAAATACGGATTCATTTGTAATCTCCCTACAGAGCATATTTAAGGTATTGTGTACCATCCCTGTACACCACTGTCTTAGAGCACGTGGTAAAGTCCAAAAGCAACAGCATGTCTATTTTAGTGAATTAGTTAAACAAACTGAGGTGTATTTTATGATTGTGTAAAGTTTTGGACCAACAGGCGAGGTCAGAGTTTCCTCCCTGAAGGTACACATTTTAGACTCTGGACACCAAGACCCTACCCATAATCCTCCAGTAGACCCACCTACTCAGGTGAATATAAAGTCCAGCCAGAACAGCTCATAGGCATCAAATCTCAGCACAGGAGCATCCTGAACATCTCCACACACTGAGACAACATGGACACAAGAGCCTCTCTCTCCATTCTTCTGCTGCTTTTTGGTGTCACTCAGGCGTCTCCTCTCATGGTAAGGTCATTTCTAGTCTCTCTCTTAAACGATTAACAGTCCTCGAATGATTTGTCTTAAACATCTCTGTTTCTACCACCAGGAGCAGATGTTTGATGGTGTGTTTGTATCAGAGCCTGAACCTGTGGACATCACTACAAGGATTTTAGAAACCAACAATGGTGAAGCATCTCTTAGATAAAGCCAGCAATGGGTCACATTTCTAAAAAGTGATTGGGATTTATGAATATATTGCATTATTTCATCAATATATTTCTCTTTAACTACAGGATCTTCTGAAGTCTTGCTTGAAGGAGATGTGGTGTTTCCCAAAACCAGAAATGCTCTCTATTGCCTCAACAACCAATGTTTCTGGAAGAAAAACTCTAACAACCTAGTGGAGATCCCTTACATAGTGAGCAATGAATTCTGTACGTGAATCTCCTTCATTCATTGCACATATCTACGATTCATTTAGATGCCATTTTAAACCTGTGGACCCTTTTTGCAGCCAATTTTGACAAATCAGTGATTGCGAACGCCATGTCGGTCTTTCACGCCAAAACCTGCATCCGCTTTGTGGCCAGATCATCTCAGACCGACTACATCAGTATTGAGAACAAAGATGGGTAAGAACACAATACCAACCAGAAACATTTAACAGACCTTTAACAGATCAATATTTAACCCCTTTATTTCCTCTCTCCTCTCAGGTGCTTCTCTTCTCTAGGTAGAACTGGTGGCAAACAGGTGGTCTCCCTCAAAAGGGACGGCTGTATGTACAATGGCATCGTACAACATGAGCTCAATCATGCCCTGGGATTCTACCACGAGCAAACTAGGAGCGATCGTGACAAGTATGTCAAAATCAACTTTGAGAACATCTCTCCTGATATGGCCTACAACTTCGAAACAGAACACCAACAACCAAAACACTCCATACGACTACGGCTCCATCATGCACTATGGAAGAACTGCCTTCGCCATTCAGCCCTGGCTGGAAACCATCACTCCCATTCCCGATGGGACTGTGGAAATAGGACAGAGGCAGGGATTGTCCAGAATTGACGTCCTGAGGATCAGCAAGCTGTATGGATGCTGAAGATGAGGCTTGCACACATAATTGAATATAGTTCATGTGTCTGTAGAGGAATAATGTAATGAGATTATGTTTTCTGGCTTTTAATGGTGTTGG